>JAQPPZ010005689.1:0-58188 GCA_028583015.1 Wollemia nobilis | reverse complement strand
TGTATATGTTGGATTCCATTTTCGACATACATTTCTACAATAGATGGAAAATTTGACGACATACTACATCTGAAATATTCGATGAACCTGGAAGTGGACCATTTGGTGTCCTTTATGGATTGAATTCCATTTTTCGGATATTTTTAATCCTTGACGTAGATTTCTACAATGGATGGAAACATTGACGACATAGAAGTTCAATGAACCACTAACATGGAAAGCGGACTTAGGTAAATCTTAATTCGTGATAATTCACGCCATGAGAATAATAACTTCGTCAGAACTTTCTCCGGCTCCTTCAAGTCGATCAAAACAAAACATATTTTCACGTCGATAGTTTAAAATAAAATAAAAAAAGCCTCCAAACAATTTAAATTAATGCTTCCTTTTATAGTTTTAACTTTTTAAGCAACGGAAGGTGCGACGTTTTATATATATAATAATTTTTTGGTAAAAAAATTAAATTAAATTATTTCTTAATTAATTTAATTTTTTAATGTTTTTGATTAAAATAAGTTTGAAAAACTTTTACAAGAAAATGTTGGTTGGTATCCATCTCAATCATGGATTTGAAAAAGATTTATTTGATTTGATTAGCGAGCTTATCCTTAAGGATAACTTAAGGAGAGGTACAGGTGAATAAGAGTTTGATTTTATCTATTACCAGTTTGGTGAAGCCAAACCATTCCATCATATTAAAATGAAACGACCAATTCACTTATCATAAACTTTCTTTGTGAAAGTCAATATTAAACATAATGACTTTTTGTCCACTTTCATGTGTCTATTTCAAAGTCTTCCAAACAGTTGATATCAAGAATGAACCTACCTTAATAACCTTCTCACAATCCTAACAACACTAACGCCTAGTAAAATAATATTTACCTTCCATACAATGCTCCACCTTATCCCATACAATGTGAAGACAACTTTTGATCGTGGAACGAAAATCAGTATGCTCCACCTTATCCCAAAGCTAAAGTGGAAGCGTTGAATAAATAGCCTTACGACCACAAGAGTGCCATGTGAATGACGTTATAACGAAAGACAATGATGTAACATTCCGCGTCACATTAAATGGGGTTAGTTGGCAGCAACAAAAAGTGTTACTGATTCTTCGTGTCTGAGCAGTCTTACGCGTCAATGGTCACATTCCGCGTCACATTAAATGGGTTAGTTGGCAGCAACAAAAAGTGTTACTGATTTTTCGTGTCTGAGCAGTCTTTCGCGTCACATTATACTCATGCTTATTTTTTAAGGGGAAAAGATATTTGAAATTAACTACTATACTTTAGAGTTGATGGGGTCACATTAAAAAAATCAAAGATTATGCCTTACATTTTAAATTCTCTAGGGTATAAAATTATGAACAATATGGAAAAAATAAAATTGTATATTTGTAAGATTTTGTTGTGTGGGATAGAACTTCATTGCTTAATATAATTTCTAAAAAGTGTAGATAAAATTTGCTTAAATTAATGGTTTTTGTTGTTATGAAAAAGGCATTTGATAAAGAATGATACGTAAAACTTTCTATTGTGTAGTATATGGGTATATTTTCTATTTTATAATGTATAGTTGTTATGGATAAGGTTTTGGACAATACGTTCTTATTCAGTTGTACTTATTCGATTGAACTCGTCTATTTATAGGTCCTCTCTGCACAATAATAATCAATTCATTCTTGGAGTCTTTAGTGTGTGAGCCTTCTTGTGGATATTCCACATCAGTTGGTTTTAGAGCACATATTTTTACAAGGTGAGATCATTTCTACTTGTAATTGCCTTTGGTTGTAATAGCTACCACGACTTTTATTGCCTCTGTATTCGATCCTTTTTATTTTTGCCCACACTTTGATCTGTTGTGCCCCACTGAGAGTCATCCACATCGGTTGTGTTGACATTAACACTGCTTCCCCACTTTGTGACTTATTTTATGTCGGTCAACCACATCTCTATCCTTCACTGCCATTTTGGGTTGTGGCATCTCATTGTTCATCCCGCGGGCTACCTTCAATGGAAATCGTTGCACCTTTGGCCCTGGCTATGCTCCATCTGTTTAGATGCCCGCAAAAGCTAGCTAGTGTCCCTGACATCCAATATTTGGTTTTTGGTCCAACCAAGTGAAAGGATCCATTTTCCTTCCTCATTTTTCTCTGCTTGTCATACGGGCGTTGCCTACGGAGGCCTCCCTACTGTTGCTTGATGTATTGACCACACATACTCGCCTTCTATTCATGGGTGAAGTTGTACCTCTTCAAGCCTACACATCAAATCCAGGAGATACCCTCCACATTCGTTGATGTCAACAACTGTGCATTTGAGGTTGTTGAGCTCTTTTTCGTACACATCCTCGCTCTCACTATCGTCTTGGAGCTAGTCGCGCACCTTCAAGGAGGGAGATATAAAAATATCAGACTTTGCATGTTGCAAATTGGCTTGTAATTTGGCCAATATGGTAGCCATTTCAAGTGATTTGATTTTAAAAAAATGTTTTGTCAATATATATATATATATATATATATATATATATATATATTCTTCATATATATATTTCCAAATCTTTTTAGCTTTTATCAAAAAAAAAATTGTCAATCAATATTTCAATATTTTTCAAAGATTTTAGCTTTTATTGTAAACAAGCTTTGATAAAAAAAAAAGAGAGCTTGTTATCCTTATTTAATGGGCATCATAGCCTTTCACTGGCTCCAACTAGACCTATGGCTACCAATGTAGCAAAAAAATTAGCTGAGGTTATTGCCTTAGTTCTTTCTTTGGCCGACACTCTTAAATATATCAAATCATATTCTTCCTCCCCCTCTCATACTCATTCTCCTAAATGTGAAGTCAAAATCTATGAAGGCTCTAGGGATCTCGATGTCCTCAATACCTGGATCTTAGATATGGAGACTTGGTTTGAATTCACTCAAACCCCAGATAATGAAAAAGTTCTATTTGCCAAGCTCAAACTCTTTAGCATGACTAAGGTTCTTATTATCGAATGCCAAGGAAATCAAGATCCCATCTCCATTTGGGATTCTTTAATTATGACCTTGAAAGCCACTTTTTATCCATCCAACTATGATGATGATCTCCTTAACCATTGGCTTCACCTTCATGAGGGCAAGAATTAGTATGTTCAAGACTATATCCATCAATTCAACAGATTATGCGTGTTGCTTCACATTTCAGATCCCACTACTTCCCTTATTTCCAAGTTCAAAAGTGGTCTTCTCACACACTTTTATTGATAAATCAAGTACACTACTTGTACAACTCTTGATGATGTTTTCAAATAGGCACAACTTGCGGAGGAGAAGTTTGCAGCACAACACAAGGGGAACCACTACCCTTTAGGAGGTTCTAACTCATCGCCTCGTCCTCAATAATAGGCACCACGAAGCTCTTCCTACTTTTCTCCTTCTCATTCTTCTCCTACTCCCACTCCTTCTCAGTCTTCTACTTCTAAGCATGCATTTCATGTTTCTTCTTCTTCTAATGCTAAGTCTCAAAAAAATTGTAATTATTGTAAACGAAAAGGGCATATTAAATCTGAATGTAGACAATTGCATAAGAAGAAGACCTTGTTTATACAATCTGATGAGGGTACCAAATAAAATCCCATCAAGACTACTGGTGAAGAAAAGGTCTATGAGGAGTTGAAAGGAAAACTTAATCTTGTAATGAATCATCATTATGATGCTCGAGACTATGATAATATGTTTGTCATGCATGCTCATTTGAGCCATGACTTTGTAGTTGATTGTATCAGTAACAATGACTCGTAAAAGAACTTGATTGCATAATCCATTGTCGATAAGATCAAGCTCCCTACTTCTCCACATCCTCATCTGTACTCTCTTGGATGGAAGTATAGTGCGACCTCTTCACAGATTACACACACATGCACTCTTGCATTTACCTTTGGTCCAAATTTTAGATACAAGGTCACTTGTGATGTAATCCCCATGGATTGTTATGGTCTCTTGCTTGGTAATCCCTATCAATATGATAGGCATGCTACATATGATGCTTATAAAAATATATACATTGCAGCAAGATAATAAGCACTATCTCATTTAATCAATTCAAGAATCTACCAAGCACTCCAATAATCTATTTCTAAGTTGTATACAATCACGCAAAGTAGCCAATCAAGCACAAGCACTTTCTCTCATTTTCATTCATCCACAATATAAGCAATTTTCAACAAAATCTTCTAAATCCAATAGACCCAAAGCAATTGATAACATATTGCACAAATATCAAAGTGTTTTTCAAGAGCCCACTTGCTTACCTCTAGAAAGGACCATTAATCACACTATTGATATAGTTCCAGTTGCACCTCTTCCTAATACCCCCATGTACATGCAATCACTTTAGCAATATGATGAATTAAAGAAGCAAATTTAGGATTTGCTAGATAAAGGTTTCATTAAACCGAGCATTTTTCCTTGTGCCTCTCATATTCTTCTTGTTCTAAAAAAATATGGTACTTGGCATATTTGCATTGATTTTTGGGCACTTAATAAAATCACAATAAAAAATAGATATCCACTCCCTCGTATTGATGATCTCTTAGACCAACTTTAGGGAGCCACATTTTTCACTAAGATTGATCTCAAAAGTGGATATCATCAGGTCCACATCTAGGTTGAAGATACATGGAAGACAACTTTCAAAACAAATATGGGTCTTTTTGAATGGTTTGTTATGCCCTTTGGCTTTACCAATGCTCCTTCTATCTTCATGAGGCTCATGAATGAAGTTTTCAGAGACTACTTGGATAGATATGTCATTATTTATCTTGATGATATTCTCATATTTTCTCTTACATGGGACTCTCATTTGTAGCATTTGGATCATGTTCTTTACATCCTTCAAAAAAATCAATTGTATGCCAATTTGCCTAAGTGTTCTTTAGGGAAAAATTCTATTTCCTACCTTGGATTTATCATTAATGAGCAAGGTATTAGGGTGGATCCTAGAAAATTCGAAGTCCTCCTTAATTGCTACTAATTTATGGGGTTTCCTTGTCCTAGCCAACTTTTATCGCAAGTTTATTCTAGGTTATTCCACCATTGCTACTCCTTTGCATAATTTGACTAAGGCAAAATCTATTTTCCATTGGACTCCTACACATTCCCATGCATTTTCCACTTTGAAATATAAGATTTGTTCTACTCCTGTTCTCATTATTCCTAACCTTAGACAACCTTTTGAGATTGAAACTGATGCTTCTCAATTTGCCCTTGGTGTTGTCCTCAAACACAATGGTTATCATGTTGCCTATAAATCAGAGTCCTTTTCCATTACCAAGAAAAATAATTCCACATATAACAAAGATATTTATGCCTTAGTCCAAGCTATCAAATATTTACGCCATTACCTCTTAGGAAAAGAAACCATTGTTCATACAAATTATTTTCCTTTGCAGTTTCTCCAATCTCATAATAACATCCAAGAAGCTCACCACATGAAATGGGCTTCTTACCTTCAACAATTCCACATTGTCATAAAATATAATAAAGGGTAGTACAAATTTTATGGCTGATTTTCTAGCCATCCTACTGTAGACACCAAAACAACACCAATCCGATTATGTGATTGCAAACACTGATCGCATTGACACACACAGCCCCCAGGGCAGCCCCCAGAGGTTAAACAATGGTCCTAACCACTCACACAATAGTTTTGGAAGGTCAGAGATCAATTTGGCACCTTTCAGGCACTCTGCTCCTTATTCGTTCCACCCAGGGACGAATACAGACTGGTATTCGTTCCACCTAGGGACGATTACTAGCGTTCGCTCCTGGGTGGGGCGAATAGCAGGTTTGACGAGCAAAAAGTCAAACCTCGACACATGACAACTCAGATCTGCCACTTAACTATCCCTTCATTGCATGGGAGTGCGAGTGAGTTTTTTTGAGCTCAAAGAGGCAGTCACAGAGGCAGTCACAGGGGCAGTTATGAAGCCCTTAATCAGGAAGAAGTCTTCTCTTCACTGAAAAAAGCATGATTGCCAAGTGGCACCTCTGCATGCTAATTCAAAGAGACCCTTGGGTCTATAAAATGGTGAGTCTTCTCACCCAAAAGGATATACAGGTTTGGAGCAATTGGAGCAATGAAGTGCTACCATTTTACGTCTTCATCCCCTTTGCTTGTGCTTTCACATCCCTAATCTCTCTTTTGGAAGGGAGGTTATTGGGTGATCATTGGAAGCACAACTTAAACCCAAAACCCGATATTTGGCCATAACATCCTACCAAATTTGTTGAAAATCCCCCACAAAAGGTTTTGGACCCATCCCAAGTGGATTGGTGCCGAAATAGGGCCCCAAACGGTGGGCACTCTACCCCCGGGCGCCCCCCGCACTGCTGTAGTTCTAATCGCCCCACCCCAGAGCGATTAGAAATATGTGGCATATTTCCTTTCTATTATTTTTGCATCTTGTTCTAGGTTGTTCAAATAGGCTGTAGTTTAAATTTCAGGCAATTTGGATGAGTTTTGATCATGTTTTTATCATTTCCCGCCTTTACTAACTTGTAGGTAGCATCATCAAATTCTCGGTGAAAGAGGCCAAATTGGGAAAATATGACCTTCTAGGTCTTCCCAAAATACCCCCTTTTACCTAACCCCCAACTTTGTAGGTTATTTGGAGCCTCCGGGACAAGACATTTGGGAGGGTGCTTTCTGATAGTTTGTTGCAGGTTTAATCGTCCCACCCCGGAGCGAATACGAATCTGTGGCAAATTTTTTGACTGTTCCATTTGAAGTGCCTTCCCGGTGATTTATTTATGCCTCTGTAAAGTTTTCAAGTTCATTTGGATCTATTTTGGTTATCGTTTTATTTATATTTTGCATGCACTAATTGAAGGCGTGGGGATTGCATGTTTCATTTTATCTATAGGTGCTATTGACTATTTTTTGTTTCCTTGAACATAGGGTCTTCAACACTAGAGGAGAAGCAAGGAGTCAAGATTCATCAATGCAAGCGGCGGTGACATTTTGGTCCACCCATTTTACATGTGGGCACGCGGAAGAAGGAATACCAATCCATGTGTTGTAACGAAGAAATGTTTAACGCTCCTAGCCCCTAAAAAGGGAGGAGACGTATTGTAACCAAGATTTAAAGCATATCAATAAAAGGGTTGTGCTTCCATATTGCTTTTATATCTTGTTTTCATGCGTCTATGCTTCTTTCCTTTCATGCACTTTCAATTCATAGGATTTAATCGTTAAGTTTGTTTCACTTGCATCGCATCTTGGTGTTTGCATTTTTGCTTCCGTATCCTCGTGCTTTCAGTGGTGATCACGATGGGACCTTGTCCTCTGATTTTTAGATTAAATTTTTGATCAAAAATTGTTGTTTTTGCTTACAGGTACCAATTTTTCAAACTCTGGACTGTTGTTCGTTCTAGTCTGTGACGAGTACAGAGCTGGAATTCATCTTACCCAGGGACGAATGAGAATTCATTTCACCCTATGATGAATACAGTTATGTTATTCACCTCACCCAGGGACGAATAGCTCTCTATGCAGTTTCAGAGCAAAAACTCAGAGGCATCCTGTTTGGGCAGAGAAGAGGTAGGGGTTCTGAACAACTTCTGTCATTTTCTGCTTTCTGTTTCTGTGTTTTTTAGTTTCTTTGATTGCTTAGGAAAATTTTTTGGCTGCATGTTTGATTTCTTTGCAAAAATAAAAAGAACCCCACACACCACGTGGTAATTTAAAAACCAAGGAGCTGGTCGTAAAACCCCAGCCCTTGATCAAGACCAACGGTGGATTTCATCACCACCTTGGCTTGAATATTTGCATCCATAACCCCGATCGCTACTGTTGCTAGACGTAAATCCTGATGAAAGCTGACCAAGTGTAGCTGGGGTGATTCCCAGTGCATGAGGATAAGTCTTCTATGGTAGGTGTCAAAAATAGGGTGATTCCCCTTCCGTACCGCCTATGTTCCACGTACCATCTGCTCTCACGTACCAATAGTTTCCCTCACGTAAGGGCGGGTATATAGAGAGGTTGGTATATCGGCCTGGAAATGGTATATCGAAGGGGCGACCATTTTTGGGAGTCATAAGAGCCATCATATTGCATTTACTACAACACTTTATTTTACAAAACTGTCAAAAACAAAAATCAAAACACACTAAACCAGATTTAGGGCACACCTTTAATATTTAAACGAGATAATCATTGCTTTGTGTGTGTATGATCTTTTCTGTTTAGTGTAACATAAAAATTGAAAACATCATAAGAATCATAAAAAAGATAGAAACCGACATATCTTGTAGAGAGACACCACCATGGTATTCACTCGTAGCCAAGCCCAATCACGGGCAAAAGTTGTAGAGAGTGTACAAGGGGGCACAAGCTACCTCCGATATAGCCCCAAGGACTTGGTCATACCACCTTGGTGGTAGAACCCACTAGATAGTCCCCATCATGCCATGACGGAATGGGACTATGGAGGCACCCCTTCGAGGGGCACTCCCTTCCAGCACACACCCTTTCAGGAGGAGTCCCTACACGTGGCACTCAACATAGATAGGAAAGCTCCCTTAGAAGCTCGCTATGAGTGGCCACCATGCGATGAAGTGCCAGAATAACATAGGGTCCACAAGGAGGGGCCACATGATTTTGTCATCCCTTCTCTACCCCGCATCGCTATTAGAAACAATAGGCAAAATCCAGAGCACAAGGCTCTTCAACCAGGGCGAGCTAACTCCGCCCGCCCCTTTCACATCTATGAAAGGGAAAATGAGGAAGACCACTACATTCCTCAAGAGAAATATACAACATGGGAGCATTGCGCTTTCGCACTTGCTATTTATCAGGATCACCCATTGAGGCAAGAGCCTCGGGTGAATGCCGCTAACCTCGATAGAGGGAAGCAGCCTATAGAAATCTCGGATCACCATGACCGAGATAGATGTATAGGGGAGGCATCTAGGCCTCCTAGACTCAAGACGATAGAGCAAATCGACCTGGATTTTTCCAGACATGCCGCTCGCCAAGCGCAAATCACGCAGCTTAGGCAGGACCAACAACAGCTAGAGCATCTATATCGCCTTAGTAAAGAGTGCATTCGGTGCCAAAAATATGAGCTGCTCCATAATGATATGCCTGAGAGGGTCCCAACCCCTCGAACACAAAGGGCAAAGAGGTACGAGAGGCACAACCCCTTGATGCAAGATAGACCATACCAAGTGTTACCTTCGAGACCTCCTAGATTTGAGCGGGAGGCCACTCCTAGAAACCATGATGGGCACCCTCCGTGGGCACCCACCCATGTTCATAGGTCTCACCCGAGAACTCCTCAAGAAGCCTATGAGGAGTATGAGCAAGAAGAAGAGCGGGCTGAAATGCCCTACCAAGGCAGAGGGGGCGCTATTCGGCCACCCCTCTATAGGCCTCAAGTTCCCCGCAACCCGCAATGGGAGCAAACTAAGGAGGAAGAAATCAAGTCTTTCGATGCATATAAAGCACTACTAGAGCGTTTAGAGTCTGTGGAGACCAAGACTTCTGGGCCCCAAAAGCCCACTTTATGACAACTCCGCAGTCACCCTGTGCATCCGTCAGTGCCGGCACCCCCTTACCCTGAACACTTTAAACTGCCCCAGTTGGCACTCTTTAGAGGGGAGGAGGATGCCCAAGAACATGTGACTAGATTCTTGAGCCAATGCTTTGGCATTCAGGACAATGACGCTTTGTTGCTAAGAACATTCATAACCACATTCGCAGGCCCTGCCTCGGATTGGTTCACTCAATTGCCAAAGCACAACATTTGTAACTTAGATCAGCTAGTGGACGCGTTCCTCGAATGCTTCACCTTCAACACCAAGAAGAAGGCATCACTAAGTGACCTAGCCAGCCTCAGGCAAGTATGAGGAAGAAACCATGGTGGCCTATGGGAACCGATGGAGGACATTGCTTTCAAAGCTACCCTACCTCCCTCCTATGGCCGACCTTACCCAAATGTTCTCAAAGAGCTATTTGAGATCGATCTCCATGCTATTGTAGCTACAACAATATGCCACTTTAGAAGAAGCCCTGGCACAAGCCAGAATCATTGAGGAGATAAAAATTCAAGATGGTGAGATCGCTAAACCAAAGAAGAAAGAGTGGTCTAAGAACACCAAGACAAGGACCACGCAACCAAAACCCACTATGGTTAATCAGGTTGCTATCAACATACCTATGCCTGCACAAGCAACACAGCCCCAAAAGGCTAACTATCAGGCGGTCCCTCTTAACAATTATGAATGAGAGAATAATCGACAAGAACAAAATTAGCAGCATCACCCTCGATGACAATTCACACCATACACAGAGTCCAAAGACTCCCTATTTGATCGCTTGTCAACGGCAAACTTGATCAACCTACCCGAGATTCAACCCATAGACCCCAACATGCCAAAACCAAAGGGTTATAGGGAGGACTTGTACTGTAGGTTTCACCGACAAAGGGGACATGATCTTAATGCATGTTGGAAATTCAAAGGCTTGGTGCAAGACCTGATAGATAACAAGACATTAGCGGTGGATAATCCCGTAGCACCAAGAAACCAACATATGGAGGTATTCAAGGACCCCTTGCCCGCCCATGATGTGCAAGCAAAGAATATACAAGTCAATGAAGTGACACAGAACTGCCCCATGCAGGGGTATGTGGGAATGATAAGTATAGTGACTCGGAACAAGAGGTATCCAAGCACAGCTGCCCCCGCGGTAGCTATAGGAGAGGTGCCAACAACGTCACAACCCCAACAACACCCTCCTCCACCTAGACCAGTGGTCACGATTCGGACCAAGCTTACCCAAAGCTTGAGGACCACGTCGGCTAGGCTCTCCATTTATGAGCTTATACAACAATCACCGCCCCATCGGGAAGCTCTAATGGAGATATTAAAAGCCATCGAGTTGCAGCCCCATGAGGCAAATGCCTTCAACAACTTCATGGGACATGTCAAACGATGCACTAAGCCAGTCATCACCTTCAGAGAGGATGAATTAAAATCAGTGACTGGTGACATGGCGGATCCACCCCTACACGTCATCGCGTGGGTCAACAGGATCCCATATAAGAGGGTATTGGTGGACACTGGCTCGTCCAGTAACATCATTACAACAACGGCTTTGAAGCACTTGAAGTTGCCCGCATCTCACATAGTGGCCTCCACCTATACACTTCAAGCATTTAATGATGCAATATGCTCAATAGTTGGCACAATTGTCCTACCCATCCAAGTGGGACAAAAGACAATTCCTACATTGTGCCACATATTGGAGGGTGAGATGGCTTATAACATCTTGCTGGGCCGGCCATGGATCAGGGACATGAAGTGTGTCCCTTCAATAGCTCATCAATGCCTCAAGTACACTTTCGAAGGGCAGGTGCACGTAGTTCCAGCAGACTTGGAGCCTTTCAAGTATTGCAATAGAGTGCAATTGATGCCGCAATCGACCCTTCCATCAACACATGTGGATTTTTAGTTGAATCCATCTAAATAGGGTCTGATTCCATAGGCATCCACGCTGTCAAGTCCCTCAGATCCCCAGTCGGGTCCATCTTCATCGTCTGGTCCTTCACCAACGATGCCACCCATGGTGGCCACAATGAAGGACAAAGGGAAGAAACCCATGGAAGAAGCACCACCTTCAGTCTCAACCATCTCTATAGAGGAGATGCCTAGCAGAATGGAAGTTGAGACACCTAGTTCACCCGACATGGAGTGGACTCAGGAAGAACTTCCTTTCCCTCCCCCTCAACTGCCAACAATCACTGTTGAAATGGCCAATACGGGCCTGGGGGAGTACTTAGTGTGGAACATCATTGCAACACCCGCACTTGAGTCCATGCAGGACATGGGGAGACCTCGCCTCCCCATCGGCACTATTGTTCCTCTAGGCTACCCACCAAACCAGACAAACTTTGTGTATGGGGGCCTTGATTATGGTATCGAACCCTACATGCAAGAAGAAGAAGAAGATGAGGAGCCCTTCATGGAGGATGTCAATTATTTGTCCAACCTAGACTTCGCTTTGAGATATCTTGGCCAATGCAATTGGCATGGATATGGGTTAGGCAGATATGAGCAAGGAGTGCGTGTTCTTTTCCAACCAAGATATCAGATGCCATATGACAAGTCGGGAGTAGGGTTCAACCACCCCCTGCCCCTCGACATCTTGGTAGAGAACATGCAAGGCCTAGGGATAGGCAACAAGGATGGGTTGGCATTAGATCCATATGCCAATCCTAACACGACATATACATTGGGGGATTATCTCCCATTGTTGACAACCAACCTTGTTGACCTCAACAACCCTTTCCCTTCGCTCGAGAGAGGAGAAAGCTCAAGGACTCACCTACATGAGGGGTACAGACGAGGTTAGGAAGGATCCTTCGAGGATGAGTCAGAGTATGAAATAGCACCATGGGACCCTTTTGAATCTGATAGCAATCATTCACAAGTGACCCCCATGGATGATTATCAAGAGAGCCTCTTGACAATGTTCCCTTTGGATGCTCCAATCGAGCAAGTGCCACCTCAGGAAAATCAGGTCCCCCCGTAGAGAGCGGAACAACCCCGATGGGACCATATCAATTTGCTCGAGCAGGACGAGCCTCACATGTCACAAATAGTTGTCGGAGCCAACGAAGGTCTGTGGATCTCCGACAGTGATTATGAAGATGAAACTGAGATGGCATATCTCAATCATGCATGACAACAACATCACCCCATAGATATTGATGACATGTTTGAACAACTAGGCATGGGGCCAAGGCATAGGTGGCACCTAAACCCAACACAATTGGACCAAGTGTTGCATCCGCCACTTTGGGCATATGGAGAGCGCCTTCCACCCAGAGACCCTATAGAGCTATCAATGCCAAGGGCAGACCCTGTCCTTCTATCCGCACATAGGGCCGATCCATTTGTGCCAATACCTCCAGAGCCAGATCCGGAGCACAAAAATCATCAAGGATGTTCGAGATACCACACCCATGGTAATGGAGACCAAAATCATTTCATCAACATGATCTCCATTGACTTAACCACCCCCATCCGCAATCCAGCCGATCCAACATGGTCATTGTATCTAGACATAGATGCCATAGACTGGGATCACGTTAATTCACCACCATCCCCATCAGAGTATTGGCCCTTCGGTGAGATGCTTCATTTCACCCCAAGACCAACTCAGGATATCTTCCATGCTGAAGAGGAACCCAAGGTTCCCAACGTAGATCTCAATTTAGCGAATGATATCAACCTGATCCCAACTCCACACCAGCTGGAGGATGGGTCCCACATGTCAATCAAGGAGACGACTGACGTAGACATCGGCTCTGACCCAATGGATCCATAGATCATCAAGTTGGGGGTAAGTCTATCCCTCGAAGAGCAAGCCGACTACATTACCCTTCTCAAAGAGAAGAAGGAGGTTTTTGCATGGTCCTACAAAGACATGTCGGGGCTAGATCCATAGCTAGTCACGCATAATCTAACGCTTGATCCGATAGTCAAGCTAGTAAAGCAAAAACTATGTAAGATGCACCCAACAGTGGCCTTAATGGTCAAAGATGAATTGCAGAAGTTGTTGGATGCACAGTTTGTCATCTACGTGGATTACCCACCATGGTTGTCCAACATGGTGCCCGTCAAGAAGCCCGACGGGAGGATTCGCATATGCACTAATTTTTGAGATCTAAACAAAGCGAGTCCTAAGGATGATTTCCCCTTTCCTAGCATCGATGCATTGGTAGACGTGACAACGGGCCACGAAATGCTTTCCCTTATGGATGGTTTCTCGGGATACAATCAAATTCGTATCAATCCCGAGGACCAACTAAAAATGGCGTTCACAATGCCTTGGGGGACATTTTGTTATAAGGTCATGCCCTTTGGCCTTAAAAATTTTGGTGCCACCTACCAACGTGCCATGACATACATCTTCCATGATTACATGCACAAAACTTTGGAGGATTACATGGATGATTTGTTGGCAAAGTCTCTTTTGCGCCCAGATAATCTTGATGACTTAAGAAAAATCCTCGATCGCCTCATCGAACACAAAGTCAGACTAAATCCCAAGAAGTGCGTATTTGGCATTACATCTAGAAAACTCTTGGGTTTCATAGTTTCAAAATGAGGAATTGAGATGGAACCAAACAAATTCAAGGCAATCCTTGAAATGCTTCCCCCAACTACCATCAAGCAACTCAGGAGTCTACAGGGAAATGTCACGTCAATCAAGCGCTTCATAGCGCAGCTATCTGACAAGTGCCAACCCATGAATAAATTATTACACAAGGGGGTAGCATTTCACTAGGATGACGAGTGCCAGTCAGCCTTCGATGACATCAAACAGTACTTGGCTTCACCGCCAGTATTGGCACCACCTAGACCAGGAGTGTCATTCTACTTATACATCTTAGCCATTGAGGTGGCACTGGGTGCCATGCTAGCCCAGAAGAATGAACTTCACAAAGAATAGGCTACTTACTATCTTAGCCACACCCTGGTCAGTTATAAACTTAACTATGCATATGTTGAGAAGCTCTGCTTGGCAGTGGTGTTTGCTACCAAAAAGCTATGCCATTACATGTTGAGCAACACGACGTATGTTGTGTCTAAGGAGAATCAATTATGATACATGATGAGTCATACTTATCATAGTAGTCACATGATGAAATGGATCATGTTGTTGATGGAGTTTGACATAGAATTCATTGGATAAAAGTCTATCAAAGGTCAAGTCATCGCCGATCAACTAGCATAGGCTCCTCTTGAAGAAAATCAGCCTCTGATTGTAGAACTACCCGATGATGGGGTCTTCCATGTTTCAGAATCGCCATATTTTGATGAGCTTGAGTCACAGGCCGACATAACCCTATTTTTTGATGGTTCTAAATGTGAGCAAGGAGGTGGCATGGGAATTGTATTCTTCACACCACAAGGGGCTCCGATACCCTTGTCATTTAAACTTGACTTCTCGTGCACCAATAACAATGTCGAATATGAAGCCTTGCTCATAGGTCTTCAGACAGCCATCACCATGAACATCAAATGCTTGAACATCTTTGGTGATTTGCTATTAATAGTCAACCAAGTGAAAGGGGTATTCCAATGTAAATGCCTAGTTCTGCAGGCCTACAAAGCCCTTGTGGACAAATTCCTGGAAAAGCTTGAATGGTACGACATCGAGGCACTCCCTCGGTCATCAAATCATTTTGCGGATACTATGGCATCCTTGGGGTCACTAATCCCGCAAGACATGACTGGTGATATGACAACCATTCAAGTCAAAACATTGTCGTAATTTGTGATGGAGCGTGCAAGCTCTAACTTAACGCAAGGAATCCACTCGATCCAAATTGAACCATTTTCGAATAAGTTCTTTGGAATCCATGAATGTTTGAACCATGCTAACTGGGGGGCCTTGTTCTCCCCTACTTCCCTTAATAGCAACACAATGCTATTCTTGTGTAGACACCAAAACAACACCAATCTGATTATGTGACTACAAACACTGATCGCATTGACACACACAGCCTTCAGGGCAGCCCTCAGAGGTCAAACAGTGGTCCTAGCCACTTTCACAGTAGTTTTAGAAGGTCGAAAAGTAATTTGGCACCTCCAGAAATTCTGCTTCAAATCTACCTTTGCGCCCTGGCTTCTTCTTGGTGTCGCAATATTTTTTTATTTATTGACAGAAGTTGGTCATTTTAAACAAGGCAAAAATCAAAGGAGAGCCTTTGCCAGAAGTGTCGCGAAATCATGACACTTCTGGCCAAAAGAGAGCCTTTGCAAGAAGTGTCACAAAATCACAATTTCGTGACATCGCGAAATCGTGACACTTATGGCCAAAAGAGAGCCTTTGCCAAAAGTGTCATGAAATCGTGATGTCGCGATTTTGCGACGTCGCAAAATCATGACACTTCTGGCCAAAAGAGAGCCTTTGCCAGAAGTGTCACGAAATCGCGACGTCACGATTTTGTGACGTAGCGAAATCGTGACACCAAAGGCCAAAAGAGAGCCTTTGCCAGAAGTGTCACAAAATCACGACGTCGCGATTTCGCGACGTCGCAAAATCATGACACTAAATGCCAAAAGGAAACCTAAGGCTTAGGTGTCGCGATATCGCGACATCGCGATATTGCGATAGACTCCCATATTTACACCTGGGCAGAATTTAACCAATCGAAGGCAGACTTTAAACCAATAAAAGCAGACATTAAAAAAATACGACAATGGACATTGAACAAGTGGCAGCCAAAGATAGTCAATTAATGACTCCTGCCTTGCTTGCGCGTGTAGGTGGGTAGATTGGCAGTTAGAGGACTATCACAAAGGCAGTCATGGAAGCACAAGTCAAGGAGGAGTCTCCTCCCTCTTGGGAAGGCATGTCCGCCACATGGCATCCTTGCATGCCCCTCCAAAGAGACCCCCTGGGTCTATAAAATGGTGGACTTTCCCACCCAAAAAAAGAGACAAGTTGGTAGACATTTCAAGCGACGAAGTGCTGCCAAATTGAACACCCTATTGCACCTCTTTTCGATTCATCTCTTTTACATCCGTAATCTCTTTTGCAAGAGAGGTTATTGGGTGGATATTGGAAGGGTGAATCCGGACCTTAGAACCCGAAATTTGACCACATTAATCCATTAATTTGCCAAAAATTCAACCTAAGAGTTTTTGGGCCTATCCCTAGTGGATTGGTGCCGAAATCACATTCCAATGGTGGGTGGCCCACTCGGGCACCCTACACCTTTTAAAATTTCATTCTAATTCATTTTCTGTCATTTATTCATTCTTCATTCCATTCTATGCTGACCAGATAGTCATGTATTCAATTTCATAATATTTTAATCAGATTTCATCATATGTTTGTCGTTTTCGTCGCTTTTTGTCGTCCCACTGAATTGTAGGCATCGACGCCAAATTCTCGTTGATGGAGGTGTGACATTTGAGTGGCAAAATTTTGGTTTTTCATCACAGGTGAAGTTGTCTCACTTGGGGACGAATTACAGCAGAATTCGTCCTGACAAGGGACAAATTACAGTCAAACTCAAATCACTGGCAATAGCCTTTCGGTGATGTTTTCTGGTCTTTGTTAGAGTTGCAGGTTGATTAGAGTTATTTTATTCATTGGTTTAATCAATATTTTGCATGCATTTCTCATTGATTTCTAAAGTTAAACGCTTTATCCTTTTGTTACAGGTGCTACTAACGCATTTGTGTTTCTTTGATCGCAAGAGAAGCAGCAAACATCAAGGATTCATTATCGCAAGCGGTGGCAACACTCTGGCCCGCCCATTTTAAATGTGGGCATGCGGAAGAGGGAAGACTAAGTCATGATTGTAATCCAAAAACTCATTTAAAATGCTCCTAGACCCTAAAAAGGAAGGAGGCATCTTTGTAACCGAGGTTAAAAGAATTCAATAAAAAGGGCTATGATTTCTCTAATTTCTTTTGTCTCCGTTCGATTGGCTTCTTTCATTTCATGCTTTGCACTCTTTAGGACTTAGGCATTTATTTGTATTTTGAATGTATCGCAAATAGTTTTTCTTTCAAAACTTTCGAAATCTCGTGCTTTCAGTGGCGATCACGGTGGGACCGTTCCCTGGTTTTAAGATCAAGAAACTGATCAGATTTTTTTTTTTGTTCTGTGCTTGATAGGTACCATTTTTTTTTTAAAAAGCAGACTGTAATTCATCTTTTCCTGCGATGATTACTGTACTGTAATTTTTATCTATAAATTTTTAGAACCAAAGATTAAAAAAAATTGCATTTTTAACTGTAAGTTCCAAAACTGTTCTTGTCATTTTTTGATTTTCTACTTTTACCTTTTACGTTTTTAACCAAGGAGATGGTAGTAAGACCCTAGCCCTTGAGCAAGACTAACGGTGGGTTCATCACCACCTTGGCTTATCTTTGCATCCATTTCCCCGATTGTCACTATTGTTAGGCGTAAATCCTGACGAAAGCTGACCGAGTGTCGCTGGGGTGATTCCCATGTGCGCGAGGATAAGTCTTCTATGGTAGGTGTCATTAACATGACAATCTCCCTTCCGTATCGCCTATGTTCCACGTATCATCTGCTCTCACGTACCTATAGTTTCCCTCTCGTAAGGGCGGGTATATAGAGAGGTTGGTATATCGGTTTGACAATGGTATATTGAAGGGGCGACCATTTATGGGAGTCATATGAGCCTTCATTCTGCATTTAAACGTTCTTCAAAACTTGCAAAAACAAAACAAAACATCAAAATGCACTAAACCAGTTTAGGACACACTATTAAATCTTTAAAAGAGATAATCACTGTTTGTGTATGTGTGTGTTCATTTCTACTTAGTGTAACAAAAAAATCAAAGAAATCATAAAGAAAAGATAAAAATCTATGCATTTTGTCACTCGCTCCAAAAAACTCCAAGGATTCCCGTAATCGCTTGGTCATCCCCAAAAATCCCCAAAGGTGTCCATGAACCCTTTGGTCAAACCAAGAGCACCCCAAAGGTGCCCATAAGTGATGCAGGACCATCCAACAAAATATGGGAAATCTTATATTTTTCCCTAAATTTTAGTGCATCTTGTCGGGGCCATAACTTCTCAACCGTAGCTCCAATTGACTTGAAATTTTACAAGGAGTTAGTTGGGATAAATTTAAACAAATACGACTCCATAGAGTCCTATTTTTCCAAAAACAATAGTTTTCGGGGCCAAATTCCATCATCTAGTGCCCCGAAATTAGGTTTTAAATTTGATAACCTAATTTTTTATGCTTTTTGAGCTGTTCGGAGGTCAATATATCCTAATGTATTTAGATTTAGGACTTGAAACTTTATTTATGGTTTATCTATTGTAATAAGGATGTGCACGCCAATTTTGGGCCCCATATAACTCATTTTCAATTTTAGGGTTTTTTAGTGAGACATCGTCATGGTGCTCACCCGCAGCCAAGCCCAATCACGGGCGGATGTTGTGGGGAATATCCAAGGAGGCACAAGTCACCTTCGGTATAGCCCCAAGGATTTGGTCATACCACCTTGGTGGCCTGACACACAAGGCAGACCCCTCCACACCTTAACGTATAGGGACTTGTTGGCATTTTTGCCACATTGATTCTCATTGATGAATGCATTGATGTATTGTTGGGGATCTGACCTTTGATTGATGCAGCTTGGGTGAAAAAAGGAGAAAAATTGAGCAAAAAATGGTTAAGTCTGAAAACTGCAGCGATGCGCTGACATGTTTCAGAATCGCGGTCAACGTAGTCAATGCAGGCAGGTTGGCGGAACCGTCGCGATATCGCGACGTGTTCCGAAATCGTGGGTCGACGGGCAAAAAACATTAAGTTGAAAACATGCAGCGATTCGCTGACATGTCAGCGAATCGCGACTCGGGTAGCTTCGAAGGCCTTAAGTCAAAATTTGCAGCGCGTCGCTGACATGTCAGCGAATCGCGACCGAAAAAGGCGATTGGTGCGGCGACGGAAACATGTAGCGAAATCTCTACATGTTCCGTTTTCGCGGGGCAGAGCGCAGGGAGGAGCCAACGGCGGAAACATGTAGCGAAATCGCTACATGTTCCATTTTCACGGGTCAACGGTGGTCAAAGCGTACTGCATGATAAGACGTCGCGATTTCGCGACCCGTCGCGATTTCGCGACCTGCGCAGTTTTCCCGCCAAGTGCAGTATGAACGGCCGAAAGGGTTTTTCCGATTTTCGATGATTTAATGCTGACCCGAATTAAATAATTTGCGGATTTCCGATGCGGTTAAGGTCGAAGAGTGCCCGTGCCACCAAAATTAAAGGATTTATTGGTTCAAAGCTACGGTTCGTGGATTATTTTAATGGCTTCATGCACATGTTTGAAAAAACGAATTTAATGAAGGGCCGCGAACGTTTCATGGTATTTAATTTGTATTTCCTCGAGGCCGCTATTAAGGGATCGTGTTCCTGATTTCCAAGATATAATTGTAGATCACGAGGAAGTTGGTTTTAATTATTTAATGCTGCAAAGAGGACGGACCTCTATAAAAACCAATGTAATTCTCATTTACAAAGGTTGGAAAAACTTGCTGCTAGAAACTGGAATTGTATTTGCGGGAATACAAGGATCGACTTCTAATTTTTCAAGCGTCACATGGATGAATTTGCTTTTGTTTTCGCATTTCTAATAGCATTCGTACTCTGCATTGCTATTACATTTAAATTCTGCATCTTGGATTTAAATCTTGCGGTCGGGTACAATTCTGGAATGTGGGTTTGGAGGGATTTGCGGCATGTGATTGTGCGAGGATGAAGCTGATTTCTTATGTTACTTGCTGTTGTTGCGTTTGTAGTTTTCTGCTGTTGTTTTTCGATCCCATCACTTCGGCCTGTGGCCATATTTCCCATTTCTTTCTGCAACCTTTTAAATCTCTTTCCAGCAACCCTATCTTAAACCCATTTTTAGAGTAGTGAAGGGAACCAGCCCACTCTGGAGATTGGTCTGGGAGCCATTTCTTGCTTCCAGCCTTTCAATGTTGGCCGGTCTAGGGCGCAATTGTAAAAATCCTTTCATGTGGCGATTCGTGACCAACGGTTTTTGGCACGCTCGGTGGGACAGACTATTTTTGTCTCCAAGAATTCATAATCGGTGGGATACGCATAATTTTCCAAAGTGATAACCCCACCGGTGCCAACGGTTTTTGGCACATTTTTAAAACACCCGGAGGTCTCAAGATTTGATGAGTGTCTTGACCTCACAGCGGAGATTTGTAAGTTCATCTGGCGACTTTGTTGAGTTGAAGATCTGTTCGTGGACGTTTGTTTTTGTTTAAAAAAAAAAAAAAAAAAAAAATTCAAAGAATGTTCATCTGGCGACTCTGACTTAATGGCGATGGCCGTGATTCCATAGACCACTGCCACAAAGGCGAGGGTTTTTTCTAGATGGGATGATCCTGGCCCTCTGAATCTGCAAGTTCGGCATGAAATTCCCGAAGGTGCCCTGAAAAATCTGGCAAAATATGATGGTACCGAAGGCATGGCTCTGACACATGTTGAAGATATTGCTATTCTGTCCATGATCCATGTCATAGAACACGAGGATGTCATGATCCGACTTCTGGTTCAGTCCTTGGAAGGAAGAGCGTTGCAATGGTACAAATTGCTCAAATGTCAAAGCATCAGCTCATGGGACGATCTAGCGGGAGCACTGATCAAAAGATTTGACGAAGATCCTTTCTACAGTTCTTTGGATCTCTACCAATTTTTCATGTACATCAAGAGAGCACCTCAAGAAAGCATCACGGACTTCAATGTCCGATTTTTAATAAGTTGGAAGAGAATTCCAGAGAAGATCCGTCCATCACCCACCCAGGCCCACCTCTTTTATGTTCGAGCTTTTAATTCTGACATAGGTCTCTTTTTGCTGCAGTCAGGTGAACAACGCTTCCCACAAATCTTTGAGGAAGCAGTGCGAGCAGAACAGTTGTTGCTCTTATCAAGAAAGTTACCGTGGGGAGAAACTCCATTACCTTCTCCGGTGGTTGCTGCTCCTGTTTACCCTGCACATTCATGCCAGATCCCTGAGATGCAGTCATGTGAATTTCAAGGGACAGATCTCGTCCAAAGTCAAAGATTGGGACATGCAAGCACTTTTCCAGCAATGAACAATATGGTTGCTTGCAGTTTTCATCAAGATATGGGCCAAGTAGAAGAACAAGTTCAAATTCCAGAACCTGAGGAGATCCCAGAATCAGAGTTCTCACTTGAAGAGCCCTGTGATCACATCAAGGAGTTAGAGGAGCCTGTACTCAGCCCACAGCCAGTAAAGTCTGCAAAGTGGTGGTTTTGGTTCCAGCCACTACATCCAGTACCTGACGAAGTCCTTCATGTGGGTACTAGTAAGAAGGATAATCTGTCGCATTGCATCCTATTCGCACCATGGAGAACTTCAGGAAGGAGCCAGCCTAATTTCAAGGACCGACTTAAGTATGATCAGATCTGGTCAGGACATTGCAGTTTACCGTATAACATTCTGAGATTGGATGTCTGGTGGCGACATGCCAATCATGTCGTGAATTATTGTATATAGTATTTTGAAAAAAACAAAAAAATAGAAAAAAAGAAGAAAAAAAAAAAAAGTGGTATTGTTTTTATTTGTTCATCTCGGCTCTTGTTGCCTGCAAGCCGTAGATGCTTGTTTTCCTTTGTTTTTCTCCTCCCAAAAGTTTGGTGGCTTTCTAGCACTTTCTTCTTTTCCCTTACTCGTTTCCTCTCTTTCCTTTTCTTCATCTTCTTCCTTCTTTTTATTCTGCATTAAAACAAAATGAGCCACGGCTGTTGTTTCTTTTCCCTTTTCTGTTTTTTCCCGTATCTTCTTATCCCTTTCCTCTAAGTTCAGTCTTTTACGCATTTGCTAACAGTCTAGTTCATTTCATTTCACAGCTTTCCTAGTTCCATTCCCACTCCATAACTTCGTTCATTTTAATTTCATCATTCCATTGCGATCACCGCTTGCGCAATGCAAGAGCTCACTCCATCATCGCGTTCCATTAGTCGTTTCATAATCAGTTATATGCAGGTTTTTCAAATTTCAATTTTTCATCAGAACATGTATTGCAGTAGCCCACCTTCTGTTCGGATATGACTCTGTGCCCAATGGACTAAGGCCTGGATTCTTGCATACGTGAGTGTATACCCCATGAGCCGCCAAGAATGTTGGCATTTTTGCCACATTGATTCTCATTGATGAATGCATTGATGTATTATTGGGGATCTGACTTTTGATTGATGCAGCTTGGGCGAAAAAGGAGAAAAATTGAGCAAAAAATGGTTAAGTCTGAAAACTGCAGCGATGCGCTGACATGTTTCAGAATCGCGGTCAACGCAGTCAATGCAGGCAGGTTGGCGGAACCGTCGCGATATCGCGACGTGTTCCGAAATCGCGGGTCGGCAGGCAAAAAACATTGAGTTGAAAACATGCGACGATTCGGCGACATGTCGGGAATCGCGACTCGGGCGACTTCGAAGGCGTTAAGTCAAAATTTGCGGGCGTCGTCGACATGTCAGCGAATCGCGACCGAAAAAGGTGATTGGTACGGCGACGAAAACATGTAGCGAAATCGCTACATGTTCCGTTTTCGCGGGGCAGAGCGCAGGGAGGAGCCAACGGCGGAAACATGTAGCAAAATCGCTACATGTTCCATTTTCGCGGGTCCACGGTGGTCAAAGCATACTGCATGATAAGACGTCGCGATTTCGCTACCCGTCGCGATTTCGCGACCCGTCGCGATTTTGCGACCTGCGCAGTTTTCCCGCCAAGTGCAGTATGAACGACCGAAAGGGTTTTTCCGATTTTCGATGATTTAATGCTGACCCGAATTAAATAATTTGCGGATTTCCGATGCGGTTAAGGTCGAAGAGTGCCCAGGCCACCAAAATTAAAGGATTTATTGGTTCAAAGCTACGGTTCGTGGATTATTTTAACGGCTTCATGCACATGTTTGAAAAAACAAATTTAATGAAGGGCCGCGAACGTTTCATGGTATTTAATTTGTATTTCCTCGAGGCCGCTATTAAGGGATCGTGTTCTCGATTTCCAAGATATAATTGTAGATCACGAGGAAGTTGGTTTTAATTATTTAATGCTGCAAAGAGGACGGACCTCTATAAAAACCAATGTAATTCTCATTTACAAAGGTTGGAAAAACTTGCTGCTAGAAACTGGAATTGTATTTGCGGGAATACAAGGATCGAATTCTAATTTTTCAAGCGTCGCATGGATGAATTTGCTTTCTATTTTCTGCATTTCTAATAGCATTCGTACTCTGCATTGCTATTACATTTAAATTCTGCATACTGGATTTAAATACTGCGGTCAGGGTACGAATTCTGGAATGTGGGTTTGGAGGGATTTGCGGCATGTGATTGTGCGAGGATGAAGCTGATTTCTTATGTTACTTGCTGTTGTTGCATTTGTAGTTTCCTGCTATTGTTTTTCTGATCCCATCACTTCGGCCTGTGGCCATATTTCCCATTTCTTTCTGCAACCTTTTAAATCTCTTTCCAGCAACCCTATCTTAAACCCATTTTTAGAGTAGTGAAGGGAACCAACCCACTCTGGAGATTGGTCTGGGAGCCATTTCTTGCTTCCAGCCTTTCAATGTTGGCCGGGTCTAGGGTGCAATTGTAAAAATCCTTTCCTGTGGCAGATTCGTGACCAACAGGACTATAGGGGCAACCCTTCTAGGAGCACTCATGTTCAGCATAACACTCAGCACACACCTTTCCTTGAGGGGTACATCCATAGGAGAGCTCCCTTAGATGCTCGCTATGAGCGGTCACCGTGCGATGAAGCGCTAGGTCAACATAGGGTTCGACGGGAGGAACCACATGATTACATTATCCCTCCTTCACCCCCTCTAGTTGTCAGGACTACAAAGACAAATCCAGAGCACAAGGCTCCTCAGGCGGGGCGAGCCAACTCCACCCGTCCCTTTTTCACTTATGAAAGAGAGCATGAGGAAGACCCCTACCTTCCTCGAGAGAAATATACAGTGCGGGAGCAATACGCCTCCGCACCTGCTATCTATCAGGACCACTCACTGAGGCCAAAGCCCCGAGGGAATGCCACTACCTCCAATAGAGGGAGGCGGCCTATAGAGATCTTGGATCACTATGACCGAGATAGATATCTAGGAGAGGCATCTAGGCCTTCTAGACATGAGGTGGTAGGACCAACTATCTTAGAATCTATCAAGCATTTCGCACATTGGATGCAACTCACGCAACTTGAGCTAGAACGACAACAGTTAGAGCAATGGTATCTTCTAAATAAAGAGCACCTTATCACCAGAAGGATGAGTTGTTCCAACACACTATGCAGGAGAGGACTCCAACCCCTCACACGCATAAGACAAAACATTATGAGAGGCACAACCCCCAGGTGCGAGACAAGTCTCCGTGACCTCATCAAGCATCACCCTCGATGCCTCCTAGACATGAGCGGGAGGCTACTCCTATAACCAATGATGGGTGCCTTCCTCAGACACCCACTCAGGTTTATGGGCCACCCTTAGAAATTCATCAAGAAGCCTCTGAGGAATCAGAGCGAGAAGAAGAGCGGGATGAAAAGCCCTACCAAGGCATGGGGGGTGCTATCTGGCCACCCCTCCATAGGCCCCATGTTCCTCAACAAGAACCAACCAAAGAGGAGGAGCTCAAATCTCCTGATACATGCAAAGCGCTAGAGCACTTAGAGTCGGTAGAGACCAAGATTTTGGAGCTCCCAAGGCCCAACTTACATGAGGCTCCTTTCAAAGAGGATCAACCTTTAACCGTAGGGCTACTTGATGATGCAGTCCTCCATGTCTCAGAATCTCCAGATTTTGATGAGCTATACTCACTGGTCGAAGGTGAGGATAAAACAGAGATTGCCCACAACAATCACATGCGACATCGACATCCCATAAATATCAATGAAGCAATTCAATAGCTAAACATAATACTAGGGCATGAGTGGCACGTTAACCCACCGCAGCAAGGCCAAGCGTTACGTCCGCCACTTTGGGCATACAAAGATCAACTTCCACCCAGAGACCTCATAGCAACATCAGTGTCGAGGGCGGACCCTGTCCTCCTATCCGTGCATAGGGCCGATCCATTCGTGCCCATACCTCTAGAGCCAGATCCAGAGCGCAAAGACCATCAAGCTGGGGGTACCTCTATCCCCTGAAGAGCCATAGTCCAAAAAGCTCCAAGGATTATTGCAATCGCTTGGTCAAACCCAAAATGCTCCAAGGATTATCGTAATCGCTTGGTCACCCAAAATGCTCCAAGGATTATCGTAATCGCTTGGTCATCCCAAAAGCTCCAAGGATTATCGCAATCACTTGGTCACCCCAAAAGCTCCAAGGATTATCGCAATCACTTGGTCAATCCCAAAATGCTCCAAGGATTATCTAAAATTGCTTGGTCAATCCCAAAAATGCTCCAAGGATTATCGTAATCGCTTGGTCAAATCCCAAAAATGCTCCAAGGATTCTATAATCGCTTGGTCAATCCCAAAAATGCTCCAAGGATTATCGCAATCACTTGGTCAAATCCCAAAAATGCTCCAAGGATTCTATAATCGCTTGGTCAATCCCAAAAATGCTCCAAGGATTCTATAATCGCTTGGTCAATCCCAAAAATGCTCCAAGGATTCTATAATCGCTTGGTCAATCCCAAAAATGCTCCAAGGATTCTATAATCGCTTGGGCAATCCCAAAAATGCTCCAAGGATCCCTAAAATCGCTTGGTCAATCCCAAAATGCTCCAAGGATTTCCACAATCGCTTGGTCAAAAAAAAAAAAAAACACAAAAATAAAGAAAATTTGCATCTCATTTCTAGGCATACTCAAATTCATCAATAGAGAGCTCTTCTCGCACCTCATCTTCATATTCACAAAAATCAATCCATCAAAAATACAAAAATACATAGCTGCATTAAAGCATTGCATCCATACATTGCATATTTGTGGTCGTACAGGTCAAAGGCACCATAGGTTGTAATTGCTCTGCTAGTCCATCTTGTTCCACACTTGTTCCATTTTACAAAAACAACAAAAACACCATGCATTACTTTTTACCACATTAGAGTCCGTGGTCTTTTAATGTATCAAGAGTTTTCGTAATTCAGTCATCATTTTGCTCTTTAGCTACGTAATGTACCGAGTCAGACAGATTTTACGAAGGTAGAGTTACACTTGAAATACGCCTTGTTACGTAACATCCCAACACAAATTAAAACACATAAAAATTCCCAAGTTGTGTGAACGAAAGATGAAACCTGCGTAGTAATCCAGGTCACCATAAGTGAAACGGTCATCTTGCTCATCCCCCTGTGCGAATGGTTCCAGAATGCTGAGAATTGACAAAAGGACGAGCTCTTTCCTATCCATTCACCTTAATAAACAGTGGTTTTCACCACTACCAAATCCCAATCATAGTTGGTTCCCAAAGTTGTAAGGATTTGTACTACACGTCCCTGCAAAGGATGGGTAGTCATCCCCAAGACCCAAAAGGGATCAACGCCATTCACAAACAAAATTCCAACAAATCATCATCCTAACACTTTCCATTCACCTTTGGTCTCCAAGTTGTAAGGATTCGTACTATCCGCCCCTAACCAGGATGGGTAGTCATCCCCAAGGCCTAAAAGATCAATGCCCTTACTCCATAATCTCCATCACCCCCTTGGTTCCAAATGTCATAAGGATTCATACTACACGTCCCTGCAAAGGATGCGTAGTCGTCCCCAAGGCCACAAGGATCAAGGCCACTCACCAGCCCAAACTCACAATACTCAAAACACAAAATCAAATAACAGTGGTTATCACCACTATTCAAAATCCTCGCTCAAAAAGAATTAATAGAAAATAAACAATGATTTTCATCACTATATAGACGAGCAACTTTCTAAATCATTCAGCCAACAAATATCCTGAACTTGAATCCCTGGAATTCTCAGCATTCGAAAACCATCTAGGTGATCCTCATTACAGGTTTGGTTGACAACCTATCTGGCAATGGTGGTATCCTACCCGCATGACGATATGTCTGTCACATTCGCTTTGCATGTGTGCAGACCAATGTTTGCATAAGGATGAGCTAGCTTATGGTATCCTGGATAACACCGTAGATTAATCTAACTAAATACAACAAAGGAGTTAGTGGAGCTAATTAGGTGATCCTCAGTACAAGTTCGGTTGAAAGCCCATCTGGCACTGGCGGTATCCTGACAAATACCACATAAATGAACTCAATTGCACACACAGGGATGTGAAATAGCTTGGTCAAAAACAAGTCCGATTCATACCTTGTTCAAAAGTCTTGTAAGATAAAGTACAATCGTGGCTAGTGAGTTAAAACCGTCTGAGTCTCAGAAAACCTTAGCTACATTTTTTAACCCACTGCGCTACTTTTCATCATCACATTATCATCAGGAAATACACAAAATACCGCATGCACAAAAGCAAAGTCATCCACTACAGCAATCGCATAAAAACAAAATCACAAAGTCCTAAACAGTCTATGGTGCCCTAACCAAACAACACAAATTCATTTCATCCATTACATTTTGCATATCACATATATATCAAAAACATTCGTATTTATCATACCATGTGCATACATCAATATAAAGTAGCATGCATCCATCAACATCAATCATTGTGCATAACATAAAATCATGACATATACACAAAGCAAGAAAATCAAAACAACAAAAACATCACAAAAATGCAACACAAAAACATAGCAATAAGCATTGCCGGACACAAGTGCTCTTGCACTTAACCTCTTGGCATAGAAAATCGATGTCGGGGCTCAAATTGTCACTCTCCTACTTCCCCAAGAAGGCTACCATAGCCGGACCGCTCCACGGGAAGACGGGTTTTCGACGATTTCACCCCATTATGGCATCACCAAAAGGGTTAACACCCACCAAAAATAGGTCTAAATGTCGAAAAACTGCACACACATTCAATGCTAAACATCTAAAGGCACCCTAACCTAAGTCACCTTGGGTCAAGCGACTCGTCGCTTTTCTCACGAAGGTCATTCCCTCATCGATTCGTCGCTTGAGGGGGTAGTCACACTTAGTCACCAATCAACAAACACATACCCAATCAAGGAAATGACATGCATTCAAAGAATCATTGACAAAGACAATTACGCTCCTGCTTGGGGCAGTAAACAAGCAATAATCACAAATTGATCAAACACTTGGCATTCCCGAAGCATGAACACAAGGTTCCCCTAGGGACAAAAGGTTGCGCCCTTTGCCTATTCATGACTGATCAATGTTCAAGCTCAAGTCACACCTCACCAAAATAGGTTAATACTTGAAATCAAATTCCTTAGCTCGTCAGAAGCAAGGATTCAAGAATGCATGCCCTTTCCATACTTGGGGCATCACAAGTTGGTCGGGTTACTGAGAAACCCTAATCATTAGTGCTTTGGTTATCTATTTTTGCTCAGCACTGCGTCACCCGTAGCGCTTCCCAAAAAGGGGCATCTATAGACACCAAAACAGCACCAATCCGATTATGTGACTACAAACACTGATCGCATTGACACACACAACCTTCAGGGCAGCCCTCAGAGGTCAAACAGTGGTCCTAGCCACTTTCACAACAGTTTTAGAAGGTCAAAAAGTAATTTGGCACCTCCAGACATTCTGCTTCAAATCCGCCTTTGCGCCCTGGCTTCTTCTTGGTGTCGCAATATTGTTTTATTTCCTGATAGAAGTTGGTCATTTTAAACAAGGCAAAAATCAAAAGGCCAAAAGAGAGCCTTTGCTAGAAGTGTCACGAAATCACGACGTCGTGAAATCGTGACACCAAAGGCCAAAAGAGAGCCTTTTCTAGAAGTGTCACGAAATCGCGACGTCGCGATTTTGCGACGTCGTGAAATCATGACACCAAAGGCCAAAAGAGAGCCTTTGCCAGAAGTGTCACGAAATCGTGACGTCACGATTTCGTGACGTCGTGAAATCGTGACACCAAAGGCCAAAAGAGAGCCTTTGCCAGAAGTGTCACGAAATCACGACATCGCGATTTCACGACATCGCGAAATCGCGACACTAAAGGCCAAAAGGAAACCTAAGGCTTAGGTGTCGCGATATCGCGACGTCGCGATATCGCGACAAACTCCCGTCTTTACGCCTGGGCAGACTTTAACCAATCGAAGGCGGACTTTAAACCAATAAAAGCAGACATTAAAAAAAATACAAAAATGGACATTAAACAAGTGGCAGCTGAAGACAGTCAATTATTGCCTCCTGCCGTGCATGCACGCGTAGGTGGGCAGATTGGCAGTTAGAGGACTATCACAAAGGCAGTCATGTAAGCCCAAGTCAGGGAGGAGTCTCCTCCCTCTTGGGAAGGCATGGCCGCCACATGGCATCCCTGCATGCCCCTCCAAAGAGACCCCATGGGTCTATAAAATGGTGGACTTTTCCCACCCAAAAAAAGGAGACAAGTTGGTAGACATTTTCAAGCAACGAAGTGCTGCCAAATTGAACACCCTATTGCACCTCTTTTCGATTCATCTCTTTTACATCCTTAATCTCTTTCGCAAGAGAGGTTATTGGGTGGATATTGGAAGGGTGAATCCGGACCTTAGAACCCGACATTTGACCACATTAATCCATCAATTTGCCGACAATTCAACCTAAGAGTTTTTGGGCCTATCCCTAGTGGATTGGCGCCGAAATCATGTTCCAACGGTGGGTGGCCCACTCGGGCACCCCGCACCTTTTAAATTTCATTCTAATTCATTTTCTGTCATTTATTCATTCCTCATTCCATTCTATGCTGACCAGATAGTCATGTATTCAATTTCATAATATTTTAATCAGATTTCATCATATGTTTGTCGTTTTTGTCGCTTTTTGTCGTCCCACTGACTTGCAGGTATCGACGCCAAATTCTCGCTGATGGAGGTGTGACATTTGAGCGGCAGCATTTCGGCTTTTCATCACAGGCGAAGTCGTCTCACCTGGGGACGAATTACAACAGAATTCATCCTGACCAGGGACGAATTACAGTCAAACTCAAATCGACGGACTTTCACTGACCTTTTCGATGATGTTTTCTGGTCTCTGTCAGAGTTGCAGGTTGATTAGAGTTATTTTATTCACTGGTTTAATCAATCTTTTGCATGCATTTCTCATTGATTTCTAAAGTTAAATGCTTTATCCTTTTGTTACAGGTGCTACTAACGCATTTGTGTTTCTTTGATCGCAGGAGAAGCAGCAAACATCAAGGATTCATTATCGCAAGCGGCGGCAACACTTTGGCCCGCCCATTTTAAATGTGGGCATGCGGAAGAGGGAAGACTAAGTCGTGATTGTAATCCAAAAACTCATTTAAATGCTCCTAACCCCTAAAAAGGAAGGAGGCATCTTTGTAACCGAGGTTAAAAGAATTCAATAAAAAGGGTTGTGATTTCTCTAATTTCTTTTGTCTCCGTTCGATTGGCTTCTTTCATTTCATGCTTTGCACTCTTTAGGACTTAGGCGTTTATTTGTATTTTGAATGTATCGCAAATAGTTTTTCTTTCAAAACTTTCTGAATCTCGTGCTTTCATCTTGCAGATTCTTTCCCACTCAGCTTTTGCTAGGGATGACCTACAAGAGGGATTGGCTGTTTATAACATTGAGGTTTTTGATCAGCAGGATTGGTATACACCCATCAGAGATTACCTCAAGCTAGGTAGCCTCCCACTTGGATTGTCACATGCTACAAAAATATCATTCAAATAGAGAGCGACAAAACATGTCTTGTTAGGGAACATTTTGTACCGTCGTAGCTATGAGGGAATCCTCCTTCGGTGCTTGGACCAACAGGAGTCCATTTGGGCGATCACCTAAGCGCACAATGGTACATGTGGTGGCCACTTCAGTGGTATGGCCATCGCAAAGTGCATTCTTTACATGGGCTATTATTAGCCATCTTTAGAGTGAGATTATTGTGCTTATGTAAAGAAGTGCATGAAGTGTCAACATCATGCTAATTTAACACACGTACCTTCTCAGGCCTTGCAACCGATCAAATTAGCTTGGCCATTCTTGTAGTGGGGCTTAGATCTAATCAAAAAGATTTCCCCTGCGTCGTCAAGCCATCACACATTCATCATAACGGCCATAGATTACTTCACCAAGTGGGTGGAAGAAATTTTTCTTACCTCTATGACTGGAACCCGCATTTCAAAGTTCATTTTGCATAACATCATATGTCATTTTGGTATTCCATCCAAGATCATCTCGGATAATGGGACGTCATTCAAGAACAAAGAAGTGTGTGCTTTGACCACAAAGTACAAGATTCAACATAGTTTTTCAACACCCTATTATCCGCAAGCAAATGGGCAAGTAGAGGCATAAAAAAAAATGTTAGTTGCCATCCTCAAAAAGACATTCATAGACAGTCATAAGGATTGGCACATCCAGATCCCACTTGCTCTTTGGGCTTATTGCACTAGAATTCGGATGCCCACTAGGGCAAATTCGTTTTCACTGGTATATGGTTTCGAGGCAATCATGCCTCTTGAGTTGGAAATTCCTTCCTTGTGCATATCAATGCAAGAGTTCATCGACGATGACACCGCACAGGAGGCCCAGTTAGATAAGATTACGTTGCTTAATGAACTATGCATCAATGCTCTTGAGAATTTGCGTATCTACCAAGAGCAACTTAAGAGGGCATACAACATGAAAGTTCACCTGAGGGACTTTTAGGTTAGTGACCTAGTCTTAAAAGAGAACCAATAGAACTATAACTTGCTGCCCCACCTACGAAACAAGTTCACGAAAAACTGGTTATGTCCTTATTTGATTGACAGTAAGATAGGACCTGGGACATACCGGCTAGCCTCTCTTGACGAAATCAAGGAACTAGAACCCTTGAACATCAGTCATTTGAGGCCATTCCATATCTAAGAGAGCCATCGCCCAAACCAAAATGCTCCAAGGATTTCTATAATCGCTTGGTCAAAACAAAAAATCCCCAAAGGTACCCATAATCCCTTTGGTCGCAACCAAAAGCTCCAAAGGTGCCCATAATCCCTTTGGTCAAAATCCAAAATCTCTAAGGATTTCCATAATTGCTTGGTCAATCCCCAAAAATGCCCCAAAGGTGTCCAGCCACCCTTTGGTCTCACCCAAATGCTCCAAGGATTCCCATAATTGCTTGGTCACCCCCAAAAAGGCCCAAAGGTACCCATAATCCCTTTGGTCAAACCAAAAGCCCCAAAGGTACCCATAATCCCTTTGGTCAAAACCCAAAAGCTCCAAGGATTTCCATAATCACTTGGTCAATCCCCAAAAAAGCCCCAAAGGTGTCCATCCACCCTTTGGTCAAACCCAAATGCTCCAAGAATTTCCATAATCGCTTGGTCACCCCCAAAAATCCCCAAAGGTACCCATAATCCCTTTGGTCAAACCAAAAGCCCCAAAGGTACCCATAATCTCTTTGGTCAAAACCCAAAAGCTCCAAGGATTTCCATAATCGCTTGGTCAATCCCCAAGAATGCCCCAAATGTGTCCATCCACCCTTTGGTCAAACCCAAATGCTCCAAGGATTCCCATAATCGCTTGGTCATCCCCAAAGGTGTCCATCAACCCCTTGGTCAATCCTAAAAACGTTCCAAAGGTGCCCATAAACCCTTTGGTCAAACCAAAAGCCCCAAGGATTCCCATAATCGCTTGGTCAACCCAAAAATGCCCCAAAGGTACCCATAATCCCTTTGGTCAACACCTCCAAGGGCACACAAGAGCCACTTAGTCCGCACTCATGCGGAATAAACCAACCATCAAGAAAATATCAAAACAACAAAATAACCAAAAATTACAAAAATATCTGCATCTCACTTTCATGCATCCTTCAAAAATAAAAAATATAAAAAAATAGCTGCATTAGGCATCACATCCACACATTGCATATTTGTTGGTCATACAGGTCAAAAGCACCATAGACTGTAATCACTTGGCAATACCATCATTTTCCACATTTTCCATTTTGTAAACAAGCCCACAAAAATAAACGCCATTCACAATTTCACCATATCATAAGTCAGTTGTCCTCTAATGTATCAAGATTTTTCGTCATTCAGCTGTCATTAGATTTATAGCCAAGGCTGTACAAAGTCAGAAATATTTTAAACCGGTAGAGTCATACTTGGATCACACCTTGTTATGTAGCATCTCATCACAAGCTAAAACACATAAAACAATTCGTTGTGTAAACGAAAGATGAAACCTATAAAGAAATTTAGGATACCATATAGTGAAAATGTTATCTCGCTCATACCCCTATGCGAATGACCCCGAGAATGCTGAGAGTTGGCAAAAGGACAAGAATCTTCCCTACCCAATTCCCCAAGAATCCCAAATTCTCAAAATTTGCAAAAACATCACAAAATTTGCAAAAGTTAATACTCCAAAAATTGACATCAAACTCCACAAAGTGCATACATCAAAAAGCACAAGCAATAGTGATTCTCATCACTCCAAAATTCAAATCCCTTGCTCAAAAGAAAAAACAAAAATAAATAGTGATTTTCATCACTATAAAAGAGCAAGTATCCCAATAAAAATGAAGAAAATAACGGAGTCGAACTTGAATCCTTGGAACTCTCAGTATTTCGAAGGTCATGAGGTGAACCTCTATACCGGTTTGGTTGATAGCCTATCGGTCACTGGTGGCAAACTTCCCGCATGACGATATATCAATCGCATTAACTTGTGTGCAGATCAATGTTTGCATGTGGATGAGCTAGCTTATGGTATCCTAGATAGCATCACAGATTAATCTGACTAAATACAGCAAAGGAGTTCATGGAGGTAATTAGGTGATCCTTAGTACAGGTTTGGTTGATAGCTTATCTGGCACTGGTGGTATCCTGATAAATACCACATAAACAAACTTAATTGCACACACAAGGATGTGAAATAACTTGGCCAAAAACAAGTCTGATTCGTACCTTGTTCAAAAGTCTTGTAAGATAAAAGTACAGTCTTGGCTAGTTAGTTAAAACATCTAAGTCTCAAAAAACCTTAACTATATTCTAAACCAACTGTGATATTTTTTATTCTTGAACCGCCATCAAAAAATACAAAAAATAACATATATACATGCAAAGTCATTTACCGCAGCAATTGCCTAGAACAGAATACCATAATTCGTATACAGTCTATGGTGCCATCGCCAAATATCAACAACTCATTTCCTCTATTCCATATACATATCATATAACTTAGAAACATTCGCATTCATCACAGTATATGCATACAACAATGTAAATTAACATGCATCCATTGACATCAATCACTGTAAATAAAATCAAAAACCAACACGTGTATAAACAAAAATAAAGTCATCTATATATATATCATCAAAAATGCCCTCAGGCTACAATAAATTGGTCCTATGACCCCACAAAATAAGGTAAAAACTCAAAAACCCCAAGCCTAGGGCGTCGACCACCATGATCGCGTAGGATCGGTGTGATGGGAACTACCCCTCGTGGTGTGGGTCCTATGGGACCCCTCAGGGCGGTTGCTGCTCACCCTTGCATCATGCCTACTAGCGCCCCCATCATCCAGTCACCTACATCGAGAGAAAGCTAACCACTCCATATCACTCCCTCTCGAGTGGCGCGATGATCCACCTCTAGAAAATGTAGGGATCCTCCTACCTAGGCGGATAATATCTGCCTCCACCTCAAACCGATGTCGCACCAAGTCCATCTCCCGCTAACGGATCATCGCTATATTGTCATCAAGCTGCGCTAGCTATGCTCATAGGAGGTCCATCTCCCGAGCAGCATCCATGTCCCCATCCCATCGATGATACGCAGCCAATGCATTTTCTCGCTCCACCAACTGCGCTTGCAGGAGATCCCTCTCTCACAGCACCTCCTCAAACTCCTCATCCCATCTTCGGAGTAGCTTCTCCAATTGTGCATTCTCTCATCGTGCCTCCCCAACCTCCTCATATCGTCTCTAGAGCATCCCCTCCAATCGCGCATTCTCAATGCGCAACCCTGCCTCCATATCCTTCGGGACGGCCTTCGGCATCGACATATCCGAAATGGCAGCATCCTCCGGCTCCCATTGCTTTGAGATGTCCTGCATCTTTGGCTGCTCAGGAACCCCAAATTCCTCACCCACATCATCCACCATAACCATGTCCACATCCTCCAGCAGAGCCCCCCAACCCTCTCCTGATGCCTCTGCACCCTCCCCTCCTAGTGCCTTTGCACCCTCACCGCCTGCTGCTGTTGCGTCTGCCCCTCCTAGAGGCCCCTCTACCTACCACTATCGTAGGGTCCACCACTTCTCATATTCAGTTGTCACCCCGACGTTGTCCATGTTCGGGGTGTCAACAACTATATCTGCCTCCTCCCCTAGCGACTCGATGATTGGCCAGGCCAAGGTCCTCTCGTCCACCCGATTTCGATAGATCAAGGGTTCCCTAGGTAATCCCTGGCATACCCAAAACTGTCGGGTCACTTGTACGTATGGGAAATACTCTTGCTTGGTCCCGTGTCACCCTATCAACCACCTCCCCTACGTACCCGTCGTAACCACTCCCCAACCTTAGGCCACACGAGACAATCTTGATATGGCCGCCATACCACATCACCTAGAGCAAGCCATGCGAAGGCCTTGGTGTAGTGACCCACGTCACCTTCCCACCACTGACTATTCCTTCGCTCCTTTGACCTATACCATAAGGCCGCATAACCTATGTCTCTATCCACCATCTCCACTTGTGTCGTCCAGGGTAAGCCAAGTGGTCGATCCATTGCTATGTGCTACTAAGCCCAGCTCTGCAACAAATAGCTACAACCAATCCCCTTTTGCATCTGATAGAAGATCTCATATAGCTCATCATAGAGCTGTGCTAGCAGTGTCTGCCCCCACCTCATAATCAAGGGCTCATGCGTCGAACAATCCACCAATTGAAAGACCACCTCCAGCATGTTCCACAGGAACCTCACTCCTGACGAATCTGGCAGCAACATGTTGGAGATAAGGCTCATCAGTAGTGCATGCCTCACCCCCACCACGCCTCTCTCAAACCACCATCGTACTAGGATTCCACCAATCTGGCAGTCACCCTTCGCCCTCTCCACTAGGCTGTCCACACCCACCTCCTCCCCATGACCAAAGCAACGAATCAGTACTGCTGTCCACTGATCCAGTTGTGTGGTCCTGATCGGAAGACCGTCTATCAAAATCCATAGAATTCGATAGACATCCTCCAATGTAACTGTCATCTCCCATGTTGGGAGATGGAAGGTGTTCATATGAAGATCCCACAAGTTGATCAGGACCGTCAGATAGGCCTGATCTCCCACCACTGGCTCTAGCCGAGTCACGTGCTTGAGCCCAAGGGCATCAAGCCAATCCCAGTCAACCACTGTCAAAGCCTCTTAGGCGTCAGAAAACACGGTTGACACACGGTATCGGCTCTTCACCACCTGCAAATCACACAAAAAACAAAAATATTAAAAACATGCACAAATAATAAAATGTACAACAATAACAGTAATATTCAGCAACGTACAAAAATTAGTTTGTCAGTCCTAGGGTTTTAACTCTACGTGTCAACTGACAAATAAAAAACAAATTCAAAAACATTCAAAAATCAGTTTGTCAGTCTTCGGGTTTTTTAACTCTACGTGTCAACTGACAAATAAAAAACAAATTCAAAAACATTCAAAAATCAGTTTGTCAATCCTAGGGGTTTTTAACTCTACGTGTCAAATGACAAATAAAAAACAAATTCAAAAACATTCAAAAATCAGTTTGTCAGTTCTAGGGTTTTTTTAACTCTACGTGTCAACTAACAAATAAAAAACAAATTCAAAAATATTCAAAAATCAGTTTGTCAGTCCTAGGGTTTTTAACTCTACGTGTCAACTGACAAATAAAAAACAAATTCAAAAACATTCAAAAATCAATTTGTCAGTCCTAGGGTTTTTTAACTCTACGTGTCAACTGACAAATAAAAAACAAATTCAAAAACATTCAAAAATTAGTTTGTCAGTCCTAGGGTTTTTAACTCTACACGTCAACTGACAAATTAAAAAAATATATTCAAAAACATTCAAAAATTAGTTTGTCAGTCCTACGGTTTTTTAACTCTATGTGTCAACTGAAAAATAAAAAACAAATTCAAAAAAAAAAAAACTGTTTGTCAGTCTTAAGGTTTTAACTTTAAGTTTAAAATTGACAGACAAATAAAAAACATTAAAACAAATTAAAAATAGTTTGTCAACACATACAGTTTTTCTAACTTAAACTGACAGACAAAACAAAAATCAAAACAAAATCAAACACAGTTTGTCAGTACCTACAGTTTTTCTAACTGTACAGTTTAAACTAACAGACAACTGACAAATAAAAACAAACAAAACAAAATTCAAAAACAAAATCAAACAGAGTTTGTCAGTACCTACAGTTTTTTTTAACTGTACGGTTTAAAATGATAGACAACTGACAAATAAAAACACACAAAACAAAAAATAGTAACCCTAGGGTTTACATCCTAGTCTAAACTGACAAAAACAAATTTTTATTTTTACAACATAAAAAACAAAAAAAACACGGTTAACCTAGGGTTTACATCCTAGTCTAAACTGACAAAAACAAAACTATTACAACATCAAAACAAAAAAAAATCCAAAACAAAAAAAAAGTTAACCTAGGGTTTAGAATCCTAGTTTAAACAGATAAAAATAAACAAACAAAATAAAATTAACAATGACAGTTTAAAAAAAAAAACTAAAAAAAACTAGGGTTTTCAACTAAGTTTTAAAACTGACAAATTTAACCTAATTTTTTTTCTAACCTAGGGTTTTGCGTTCAGTTTATCCTAGGGTTTTAGTTTAACAAAAACATAAAAAAAATGAGCAATTGTTTTTTTTTACCTAGGGTTTACCTTAGTTTAAAACAACAAACAAATTTCAAAATTTAATTATGTCTTGTCAAAATAAAATTAAACTAGGGTTTCATTTTAACTCAAAAAACAAAACAAAAACATAAAATCAACATGGTTTACACTAAGGTTTCGATCTAAGTTAAAGCCATACACAAAAAAACAAAACAAATTCTTTCATTTTTAACTAGGGTTTCATTTTTTAAATAAAAATAAATAAAAGAAACAACTTGCGATTTTAAACTGTTAAATACAAAAACAAAATAAAAGAGGAAGTGCACTCACCGGTCTCGCCTCGACTCCGCCACTGGAAGACCCGGTTTGTGAACTCATGGTGTTGGAAAAATTTGGTAGCGCTTCGCTTCGCAAAATCGACCTCCTCCTCCTCAGAGCTCCAAATCACTAGAAAAATCAAATGCAAATGAGCCCAAACCCTGGTTTTGGCCCTTAAATATGCTTTTAGGCCTATATTCGTTCCTTCCTGGGATGAGTGCTCTAGTTAGCACTTGTCCCACCCTGGGACGATTACTAAATTTGCACTCGTCCCACCCAGGGACGAATACAAAGCAAGAAAATAAAAAAAAAACAAAAACAGCAAAAAAATGCACCAAAAAATGCAATAAATCTGCCAAACAAAAGGGACTTTGCACCTGATATTATTGGCTTGCAAAACTGATGTCGGGGTCACAAATTGTCACTATCCTACTCCCTAAGAAGGCTACCATAGCTAGACCGCTCCACGAGAAGATGGATTTTTGCCAATTTCACCCCCAAACGACATCACAAAATGGGTCAAAACCCACCAAAAATAGTCATAAAATTGCCAAACAAAGGTGCCTTTGCGCCCAACATTCCATGGCATACAAAACTGATGTCGGGGTCACAAATTCACTATCCTACTCCTTAAGAAGACTACCATAGCCAGACCACTCCATGTGAAGATGGATTTTCGCCAATTTCACCCCCAAACGACGTCACAAAATGGGTCAAAACCCACCAAAAATAGTCATAAAATTGCCAAACAAAGGTGCCTTTGTGCTCGACATTCCATGGCATACAAAACTGATGTCGGGGTCACAAATTGTCTATATGCTACTCCCTAAGAAGGCTACCATAGCTGGACCGCTCCACAGGAAGACGAATTTTTGCCAATTTTAACCCCAAAATGACGTCACCAAAAGGGTTCAAACCCCCTCAAAAACAGGTCCAAATGTTGGGAAACTGCTTATGCATTCAATGGAAAACATCTGAAGGCACCCTCACCTAAGTCATATTGGGTCAAGCGACTCGTCGCTTTTCTCATGTCGGTAATTCCCTCATCGATTCGTCGCTTGACGGGGTAGTCACACTTAGTCACCAATCAACAAATACAAACCCAATCAATGAAATGGCACGCATTCAAAGAATCATTGACAAATACAATCATGCTCCTTCTTGGGGTAGCAAACAAGCAATAATCACAAGCTGATCAAACACTTGGTATTCATAAATCATGAACTCAAGGTTCCCACAGATAAAAGGTTGCACCCTTTGCCTATTCATGACTGATCAATGTCCAAGCTCAAGTCACACCTCACCAAAATAGGTTAACACTTGAAATCAAATTCCTTAGCTCGTCATAAGCAAGGATTCAAGAATGCATGACCTTTCCATACTTGGGGCATCAAAATTTGGTTAGGTTACTGAGAAACTCTAATCATTAGTGCTTTGGTTATCTATTTTTGCTTAGCACTGCGCCTCGCACAGCGCATCCAAAAAAGGGGCATTTGTAGACACCAAAACAACACCAATCCAATTATGTGATTTCAAACACTAATCTCATTGATACACACAGCCCCCAGGGCAGCCTCCAGAGGATAAACAGTGGTCCTAGCCACTCTCATAGCAGTTTTGGAAGGTCAAATATCAATTTGAAACCTTTCAAGCACTCTACTCCTTATTTGTTCCACCCAAGGACGAATATAGACTGGTATTCATTCCACCCAGGGACGATTACTAGCGTTCACTCCTAGGTGGGGCGAATAGCAGGTTTCGCGAGCAAAAAGTCAAACCTCGGCACATGAAAACTTAGATCTTCCACTTAACTATGCCTTCATTGCATGGGAGTGTGAGTGAGTTTTTTTGAGCTCAAAGAGGCAGTCACAGAGGCGAGTCACAGGGGCAGTTATGAAGCCCTTAATCAGGAAGAAGTCTTCTCTTCACTGAAAAAAGCATGATTGCCAAGTGGCACCTCTGCATGCTAATTCAAAGAGACCCTTGGGTCTATAAAATGGTGAGTCTTCTCACCCAAAAGGATATACAGGTTTGGAGTAATTAGAGCAACGAAGTGCTACCATTTTACGTCTTCATCCCCTTTGCTTGTGCTTTCACATCCCTAATCTCTCTTATGAAAGGGAGGTTATTGGGTGATAATTGGAAGCACAACTTGAGCCCAAAACTCGATATTTGGCCATAACATCCTACCAAATTTGTCGATAATCCCCCACAAGAGGTTTTGGACCCATCCCAAGTGGATTGGTGCCAAAATAGGGCCCCAAACGGTGGGCGCTCTGCCCCCGGGTGCCCCCCGCACTGTTGCAGTTCTAATACCCCCACCCCAGAGCGATTAGAAATATGTGGTAGATTTCCTTTCTGTTCTTTTTGCATCTTGTTCTAGGTTGTTCAAATAGGCTGTAGTTTAAATTTCATGCGATTTGGATGAGTTTTGATCATGTTTTTATCATTTCTCGCCTTTACTAACTTGCAGGTAGCATCATCAAATTCCCGGTGAAAGAGGCTGAATTGGGAAAATCTGACCTTTTGGGTCTTCCCAAAATACCCCCTTTTACCTAACCCCCAACTTTACAGGTTATTTGGAGCCTCCGAGACAAGACATTTGGAAGGGTGCCATCTGATAGTTTATTACAGGTTTAATCGCCCCACCTCGGAGCGAATATGAATATGTGGCAAATTTTTAGTCTATTCCATTTGCAGTGCCTTCCTGGTAACATACTCGTGCTTCTGTTAAAATATTAGGTTAATTTGATGTCATTTGGTTATCGTTTTAATGTTTTCATGCATGCAGTAATAGTAGGCATTGGGAATCGCGTGTTTCATTTTATCTGTAGGTGCTACTAATCTCTTCTATTTCTTTGAATGCAGATATTCAACACCAGGGGAGCAGCAAGGAGTCAAGATTCATTAATGCAAGCGACGACGACGTTTTGGTCCGCCCATTTTACATGTGAGCATGCGGAAGAAGGAATACCAATATGTGTTGTAACGAAGCAATGTTTAACGCTCCTAGCCCCTAGAAAGGGAGGATACATCTTGTAACCGATCTTTAAAGCATATCAATAAAAGGGTTGTGCTTCCATATTGCTTTTATATCTCGTTTTCATGCGTCTATGCTTCTTTCCTTTCATGCACTTTCAATTCATAGGATTTAATCGTTAAGTTTGCTTCGCATGCATCGCGCTTGGTGTTTGCATTTTTGCTTCTGTATCCTCGTGCTTTCACCTACTTCCTCCAATGCTTTGACTATTGTTACTACCTCACAATTGGGATTTTAGTCTTGGCCTTATTTGTATTCTCACGACCATGCCTTTGCCAAAGTTTTTCAATATTTACACCATCCTTCATCTTCAAAATTGGCCCCTTTTCAATATTATCATCTTAATAAAGGTTTTCTTTACTGCTTGGAAAAAAATTGTGTACCCTTTGAGTCTCGGCAATCCCTTATTGAGGCACATTCTACCCTTTATGGTGGATATTTTGGCAAGCATAAAACTCTTCACAACTTGAAGCGATTCTTCTACTGGCCCCACATGAAGCGTGATGTTTTGAGGTATTTGATGCAATGTCTCGCTTATTGCAAATACAAGCCATACAACAGGAAGCTCAGCCTCAACATGCCCTTGCCTATTGCATCTCATCCATGGAAAAGTATTTCAATATATCTAGTTAGTGGTTTTCCTAAGACAGTCCTTTAGCATGATTGTGTTTTTGTCATAGTTGATCGATTCAGTAAAATGGCTAAGTTCATCCCATGTAAGAAAACCATTTCCGCTCCAACTTAGCCCAACTCTTCTTTGATACTGTCTGATTTTCCTTTGGTCTACCCACTAGTATTATTTTTTACTATGATTATCATTTTGTTGGTCATTTTTGGCATTCCTTGTGGAAAATTTTAGGGGTGTCTCTTAACTTTTCCATAGCTTTTCATCCTCAAACCAATGGTCAAACTAAAGTAGTCAACCATACTCTTGTATGAAGTCTTTGTATTTTTCACCATTCATCTCCAGCCAAATGGGATTTGAGTCTTACCCACATTGAGCATGCATGTAATTGGGTTGTCCATTCCTCTACAAGTCATTCACCCTTTGAAGTATGTCTAGGTTTTCAAGACTTAGCACCTTATGAGTTACCTATGTCCCTTCCATACCCTATCACAACCCATATGAGAAAAGATCAAGACAAAGCCCATTCCTTCATCCACCATTTGCAGCAACTTTACTCTAACATTGTTTACATTTTGCAAAAAACCCAACAATAGCAAAATAATGTCATGGACAAACACTATGTTCCACATCATTTCTAGGTTGTAGATAGAGTTTGGTTTCACCTTGATCATCGCAGGTTCTAGGGGATGATGCATAGAAAGATCAAACTCATTCGCTTTGGGTCATACACTATTATACAACAATTTTTTGAGAATGCTTTTCGGCTTGATCTTCCAACACACTTGGACATCCATGATGTCATCAATGTTGACTTGCTTTGATAGTACCATGAATCTACATTGGGTACAAACAGTACAATTAGTCATCCTATTGATATTGTACCTGACTTTCAGTTTCCTTTGGAGAGTGATCATATTTTTGACACCAGGATGTGCCACACTCGCTAGGGATCTTCAACTTCCTACCTTGTGGCCAAATTAGGATAGCTACCACATCAAGCCTGATGGATCTCTCATAGCCAGATGGTTCATGAATTTCCTTCTCTTTTTATCACATTGGAGCCCAATGCTCTTACAATGGGGAGGAATGATAAGGAATGACACGTAAACTTTCTATTTTGAAGTATATTTATATACTTTCTATTTTGTAATGTATAGTTGGTATGGATAAGATTTTGGACAATACGTTCTTATCCAGTTGTACTTATCCAATTGAAATCACATATTTATAGGCCCTTTCTGCACAATAATAATCAATTCATTCTTTGAGTCTTCAGTGTGTGAGCCTTCTTGTGGATATTCCACATCAGCATTGCATGTACTTTAACTTTGACTATCAAAGAATTATAGTGGTTAAGATCAAATCCATACTACAAAACAATGTGTAGACTTATCTTTCATCACTTGTATTACACTAACTTATTAGTTTATTCCTCTTAGTCAAACCCTAGTAATTTACCCTTCAAACCCAAGTCTCTCAATTTGAACTCGTGATAAAGTGAATAGCATTTACGTTTTTAAAAGAGGTAAATACTAAAGAGAATTTATAGGAAATAAAATCTAGATATATAGTGAATCCCAACATGTCATTGCCTACTAGTAGTCATTTATCCTTAAACCCTATGGAAAAATGAACCCTCAAAACTATTTACTATGAGGCTTTTGGGATTCTTTCTTATTTTTAACTTCTAAAGAATTAATAATCACCTAAGCATGTGGAATATTATGACTTTTAGATGACACATCCTTGCCTAGATTCTAACTTTGTTTTTGGCATTGTCTCCATTCTATGTTAAAGATATGCATAAGGTATTTTATGTTTTTATTATTAAAAAGATGCGGATCAAAACTATAAAACTTCAAATTTATGCTACTGTGGTAGTAGTTCTGAAAATTTTACTGGAGATGCATCCTTATAGTTTCCAGAGCTTGACCCACCTCTCTTGCAATCATTTTTTCTTCAAGATTTTCCTTTGAGCATTCCAATGCAATATGCACAAATGGAACAATACTTTTCTCTATATCATATTTGACTTCATCATCGAATAATTTTTTGTCAACAATATCTTCCATTTGGCTGGTAAAATGCATGAGCACCCACCTATGGAGATTTAAATCTCCCACAAACATAGGGTGGGTTGGACATTTTTTGGTTATCATCTCCAATAAAAGAACTTCGTAACTATAAATATCACCCTTTGTAGACGACTTTCCTCCTATTCCATACTTTGTAATTGATATGTAAACAAATGTTTCTTCCATCAGATGACATCATTTATAAAGGAAATAGATGTTTGTTTATAATTTTAAATGATTTTAAAAACTAAATATAACATTGCAGTACTTGGTGGAATATAACCAATAGATCCTCTAAGCCCAAGACTCAGAGCCATAGATTTTGCATAATCTTATCCATAAATTACCTATGAAATACCAAAATATTCTAGGTGGTCCATCATATACTCATCCATAAGAATATTTCTTGGCTTTATATCGTAGTGCACCATAGGGTTATGCGTAAGGGGTCGGTCCCAAAATGTATTTATAAAAATTTGGCGAATCGGTTTCAAAATCCAGGTGAACAGTGTCAAAACACATGTAGAAGGTTCGCTATTATTAGGGGTAATGTTGGAAATTTAAACTTAAAATGGTAAAATTATTATAAATTTGGGGCAAATCGACCCCCAAAAAAATTTGCACCCAAATTTTTTTGGCTAATGGACCTTGGTCAAGGGTCCCAAATATTAGCCAATTCCAAATTTTAGAAATCCTAATTTTAGCCAATTTGGCTATAAATAGTTGCTATGCATAACCCTGGTGCACCACTTTCACAAAATTATCATGATGAATATATTCCAATCCATAGATCACATCTATTGCTATGTTCAATATGTCCCTGAATCTCAACACATTTCCTCTAGAGAGCAACATCTTTTCCAAATTCCCTCTAGACATAAATTGGAGAACCAAAATTTTCTTTCCAAATTTTAAATAGAATGTTAGAATTTCTACCATATTTCTATGCCTAACTTTGCACAAAACCCTACATTCTGTAAAAAATGTTTTTCTAGCTTTTTCAAGTTGCAAATTGAGAAGCTTCGCAACAACCACTATACCATCATTCATAATCCCTTTATAAACAAAGGTGAAACTACTATTCCCTAGCAATTTTTGCTAATTAAATCCATTTGTGGCTCTGAAAATCTCCCCGTATGAAATTGGCATCTGATCATTGAGTTTTACAATTGAAATAAAGTCATAATTCCTTTGCAAATGAAAGCTACTCCTCTTGTAAATTAATCTCCATAGTAGCGAAATGTATGATAGAAAGACCAAAAATCCCACTACTAGTGTAATTATTTGAATCTTCTCCATGTCATTCTTTCCCGTAATTACGATGGAACATGCCGAAAAATGCATCCATTCTCCATAGAGTAAGGGATTTCCATTGAAGGATAAAATTATCAACTTTTTAAAGACACCTTGTTTGGGGATTTCTCCAGTCAAATTATTGAAAGACAAGTTTAGATGCTCAATATTACCAACAACACTCAGAGATGCAGGTATCAAACCTATCAGATTGTTAAAGGACATATCAATGTCCACCAGGCTTTTTAATTGACCAAAGGATTTTGGAATTGAACCTTGTAATGCATTTGAAGAGAGCTTGAGATACTGGAGCTCTTGGCAGCCTCCCAAAGCGGCTGGAATTTTGCCATTCAGTCTATTTTCAGAAATATCTATAGCTTGCACATGTATCATGCTTCCAATCTCCGGTGGCAATGGCCCTTCTAATGAATTCTTTGACAAATTGAAGTAAATTTGTAAATTACGAAGATTGACCACTTCTGGCGGTAGGCTTCCCTTGAATTGATTGCTTGAGAGATCTAGCAGCTCCAGTCTATAACACTTTCCCAAACTAACAGGTATATTACCGGATAATTTGTTGTGGTGAAGCACTAGAGTTATTATCTGTTGAAGATGACCATTAGTGTCAGGTATCTCTCCTGAAAGCATGTTATGGCTAGCTAATAGTGAACCGAGATTTGTTAATTCACCAATCCCCCTTGGTATGCTTCCTTCTAGCTCTTTGTTATCCAACAAAAGCCTTTGCAACTTCTGAAGGCTTCTCAATGATGATGAGATGTAGCCGATGATGAGATTATAAGAGAGATTAAGATCCCTTAAATTACTCAGATTGGATTCTATGGGGGTATACTTGCTCTATTATAGTTATCTAAAAATAACAATGTAGAGAGATTTTGGGAAAGCTCCTAAAAAAAACTTCCAATAAATTGATTAAAATATAAATCTATATCCTCAAGTAGGGTGCATTTAGCGAGAGCTCTAACTATGGGGATAGTGGTGGTATTGCCTCTAAAAATTTGATTACAACATAATTGCAAATGTTGCAGTTGTGAAATCTTGCTCAACTCTAATGAAACCACTCCGCTAAGATGATTGTCTCCTAAATCTACATCATTCACTTGAGAAAAATTAGATAACATGACTGGGATGCTACCTCTTAGCTTATTTCCCCATAGATCGAGAAGGCACAACTAAGTGAGCTTGCCCAATTCTGGTGGAATTATATTAGTCAATCTATTATTGTAAAGAGCCAAATCCTCGAGGATAGACATATTAGAGAAATACAATGAAACAAGACCTTTCAAACATGAAATGTCAAATATCAAAAGTGACTTCAAGTGGGATAGTCTTCCCAATTTGAGGGGAATGTGACCTCTAAAATTATTATGACCCAAATTCAAGCTTTCTAGATATGAAAGGTTTGCTAACGAGTGAGGAATGTTACCTATGAGTTTGTTGGAAAAGAGAACAAGAACATTTATATATGGAAGCTTGCCCATATTTGAAGGAATGCTTCCCATAAAATTGTTACGTTCAACCGAAAATATTTCTAACTCCTTGGAAGCAGTCAAATTATTTGGAATGGATCCTTGTAGTCTGTTGTTAGTTAGGTCCAACAACTTTAGCCAATGAAGTCTTCCTAACTCCTTGGTAATTTCTCCTTCAAAAGTGTTTGAAGAGATATCAACATGTGTCATAAATAAGAGATTGCTAATAGAAGGGAAAATGAAACCCTCTATTCTTGCTCCACTAATATTTAATGCATTGCACTCTCTGTAACATAGAATGACATGAGACTCCAGTCCAATTGTAGAAGTGAATAGAAGGGACCAATTGGCCAAGATATTTGATGGATAAAAAGTGACACAACTCTTAAATGTTAGAAAATTAAACCATATTTGATGCCTGAAAATATCTTTGACAAATATTATTGCTAAAATCTAATTGTCGCTTTCTATTGTGTGCAAAGTTATTACTATTTTGGTGGAAACCCTAAATTGATCGATGATAAGCCTTATCCCCTTTCAGAATATAAGCCTTATCCACTTTTTCTCTCAGTAATATAATGTGGTGCTGCCTTTCATAAAATATATGAGTGCACAACAATGTAGAGAGTGTAGAGAGAACAAAGGAGAGCAAAGGAGAAGAGCGAGAAACAACAATGGAAGTAGAGCAAAACAGTGTGAGTTGACCAAGGAGCTGAAGTCACAACATTTAGAATCTCCATGTTTGAGTTAAACCTACAACATCATTTGCATATGGTTTTAAAGCTTCAATTGGAAGAAGTGTTGCTGTAAGGTTTTTATTTTGCCTTGTAAAACTGCAACAACAATGTGTCTCTATTTTTACTTATAGAAAAATACTTATTTATGCATATTTGAGTCTCTCGTGCATTTCTCCTTCGAAAAGTCATTTCGGGAAAATTATACTTCAAAAAAGACATTTCACCCATTTATCCTTATAAAGCATGTTTTGCATTGTATTTCCTTTGAAAGCTTTTTTTCATTTTATATCCTCTGAAAGGCGTTTCACAATTTATTTTTTTTGAAAAGGATATTTGTCTTATTGCCTAAAAGACATTTAAAAAGTTATTTTTGTCTTGTTGTGTGAAACTAATTTGCAATCCAAAAATTGATTGTGGTCAATTTTCTAATTCACCTTTTATTTTCTTGAAAATTTTCATTTTAGAACTTCTTAATCATGAAAAGGTTTTTGACCCTGTTGACCAGTGAAACCTCCACTCTCATTGGTCATGCCTTCATTGATTTTATTTTTCTTTAAAATTGGTATCAGAGCTAACACCTTCCCATGGACGATAAGAAGCAAATGGATTTCGATAGAAACCCTTTGTAGTTGTAGATCCCATGGTTCAATGGCAAACATTATGATTACTGGAGAATTCATATGAAGATCCTATTCAGGTCTTAGGATCTATGGGACCTGGTCCATAATGGTTATGCAGAACCAAAAGATGCAGCGATCGTGAGCGCTCCCTCTTAGGCAAAGTTAGATTTGCTGAAGGAGATCTGGAAGAAGGACAAAAAGGTATTATTTTACATAATGCAGGCGATCGAGGAGACAATATTCTCATGAATTGCAATCGTAACCAAATCAAATGAGGATTGGGAAATCTTAACCAACTCCTTCTAGAGCACCAATAAGGTGAATTTGGTGCACATATGCTAAGAAGGGAGTTCGAGAATCTCCATATGAGTGAGTCAGAGTCCATGAGTGACTTCTTTACCTAGATTATGGGTATCATCAAGTAGATGAGGATGAATGGTGAGAATATGGAGAACCATAGGATTGTGGAAAAGATATTGAGGACCCTACCAAAAAGGTTCAACTTAGTGGTGATTGCAATCAAAGAATCAAGGGACTTGACAACCCTATTTGTGGATGAGCTCATGGGTTCTTTGTAAGCACGTGAGCAAAGGCTAATTCAGTCATCTTAGTCCTCATTAGAGCAAGTGTTCAAGATGCAAATCTCATTTCGAGATAGTAGTAGAGAATAATCCCACAAAGGAGCCTCTAGTTCTCAAGGAGGAAGAGGTAGAGGCAAGCATGGAAGAGGTAACAAGCGAGGAGGAAGGTCAAACTCTAGTGACAAAGAGACAAGCTGCAACTTCCATCAAGCAGGAGGAAGAGGTAATGGAAGAAACCAACAAGGAGGATCTAATCAGAGGTATGATAAATTGAAGATCCAATGTTATTATTGCAAGAAATTTTGTCATAATAGCTATGAGTGTAGAAAGAAGATGACAGTAGCCAAGTCAATCTGACTGTCATCTTTGGGCTCACTTTGGGTTCACTTCAAGCTCACTTTGGGTTCGCTTCAAGCTCACTTTGGGTTTGCTTTAAGCTCTCTTCGAGTTCGCTTCAGGCTCACTTCTCATCAATGTCACATTTGTCATCCATATTACACTAAGATGCCAAAGAAGTTGTAGAGAATTGCCTATGAAATTTATTTTCTTGAAAGGATTTTGAATAACCCAATGCATCTATTACCTTTTGACGATATATATTTAAATAAATGCAACCATAAGATCTAAAATGAGTAAGCAATGTTAATTATATAATAATTGCAATATAATATGCAGAAACCTATATGAGAAAATTTTTCAATAACTTAGAAAATAGTCATTAATGAAAGCTCACGAAAATAGTACAATGTAATATAACTTAGGTATTAAACACTCCAAAAATTCATGCAACATTGTATCTACTTTCTCTTCTCATCACTATACTCTACTATTGTGTATGCTACTCTCTACTATGCTCTAATAAAGGCCTATATATAAGAAGATATATCCCTTGGCCTTTCATATACCCATGACTCTTCATCTTCTTATTCTATGACTCATGTACATATGGACTATATGCATATTTACATCATTACACATTCTAACACTAGTGTATTTGTTACATTGCATAAAGTAAATACTCAAACATTAATCTAAGACAAACTTTCTAATCTAAAGATGTACCAAAAGTGGTACATTGACATGTATCAAATAATATAATATATTCCAACACCCCCCAGTATTACATTATTTTGGTAAGATTTTAGTCTTCAATATGGTCTTCGTTTTGGTTTTGGAATTTGAACTATTCTTTTCTGCTTTCTTTATTTTGCTCATTGTCTGTATCTAGATCAAGTAAATAGTTAGTATCTTCATAAAGTGCTATTTTTTCTAAGAGAGCTTTAATTTCATGTTCATATGTAGGTTCTTCCAATTCCTGTATTTCTTAAATCTCTTGAATTAAGTGTCTTTTTTGTTTCTCTTCTCTATATTATACTTGTGGATAATTATATTGATTATGAGAAGTATATGGATTCTAAATTTATTGCTGATGTGGATTATATTGATTCTAATATTGTCTTGTTTGGAATGGCCTATTTGATTGGCTTCCAAAATTTGTTTGATTTTCTTTATGCTGCTTTCTAGGATTGAATCTACAATAGTTGGTACTATGTCCTTTCTTCATGTATACTTAACAATATCTATTATTCCATCTTGATCTTCCTTTTGGGGATGAGGCATAATTCCCTATGGATTATATTTTGTATCCAAGGCATTGTTAGTCATTTCATCTATTCCTAAATTTTCCACCTCACATTATTGTAGAATATTGACTAACTCATCAAAAGATGTATCTTTATTGAGAATTTGTAAATATGTAATTAAATATTTGTAGCTTTCTGGAAGTGCTTTTAGGGTTACTTTAACAAGAAACTTATCTTCTACATATTATCCTAAGGTTAAAAAATTTCCTTTTATATCCACTACTTTTCTTAGGAAAAATTCTATACTTTCACCACTATTCACTTTTAGAGAATGCAATTGAATTTGAATATTTAAGATAGTGGCTTTATTCTTTTCTTCAAGTATCTTGGCTAAGGTTTTTCAAGCATCTGTAGAAGTTGTTGTTGAATTGATATATGGTTGTATTTCAGATGTAATCACAAATGTTATTATTATTAGTGTTTTTGCTTCATCTTCTTCAATTTTTTGAATCTCTCTATCAATTGTAGTAAGTTTAGTTTTTGTTCCTTTAACAATATCCCAAATATTTTCAACTATAAATATTACCCTCAATTTTTTCTATAAAGAGTAATTAGGTCCTTTAAGAAGTTGGGATTCTATGAGAATGAATTTTTTTTGTTGTCATGATGATACTTGTAGACTACCTTATATCTCCCTAGTTTTGAGTATGAGATCAAACTTGATAAAATATTTTCAATTATAAGTATTTTTAGTATACCTTGTAACTCCAAATGTTTTGAATGCTCTACAGTCTTGATAAAGTGCTTAGCTTTCTTAGTTTTATTTTGATTTGAATCCCTTTTATCTCCCTAATGTTGAACTATTATTTTTCACCTTATTTCTCCCTAAACATTTTTTATGCACTTTCAATTTGATATTGTTCTCTTTTTTCAAGACCATATAGTTGGATTTTTTTTGTCCCTTCAATTTGTATAAGAGATTAGTAATAACAATAATTTCCAATTTTCAAGCAATTCTTTGTTTTACTTCATATATCCTTTAATTCTTTAATGATATGGTTTCTATATCTCAAGATGTTTAATTTGATGTTGAACTCCTTATATCTCCCTAATTAAAAATTTAGAAAATGATAATATTTGCAAAAATAATGCTTTAATTTTAAGGTAGAAAACCTTATATCTCATAGTTTAATAATTTGCAAATATTTTGATACTTGGATCTCAAATAATGCAATTTTGAAAAAAGCTCTTCAATTATAATTTTCTTACTTCAATTGTCTTTCTAATCCATCAATGAATTATCTAAGGTTGTAATTTCCTTATATCTCCATGCAATAACTGGTTAAAATTAACCTTAGAAATAATAGACTTTATGCCTCCTTAAAATTGATGGAATGCATATATTAATATATTGTCAATATGCCTTTCTTTGATGAGGTGCTATGTGTTGATTGGATTCTACTTTGACTATACTTTTCAAGCTATTTGATCATTGTATTCTTTGCAGACTTCAAGGCATGATAATACTGCATTAATTGCTCTTCTACCTATGGCACACTCTTAACTTTAGACTATCCTCTTTCTTCAATGCTCTATGACATTGGAAGCTTGATATGCACACACTCTCTAGAATTGGGCTATTAATACTTCATTATCTCCTTTGTATTGCATGCCACATGGCATTTATGTAGCCTTTGGAAGTAATTCTTTGCAAGTGTTATAAACTTTGAGCATTGCATATTAGATGGTGTTGACATTATACTCCTTGGATTTTATTGTTAGGTGGTGCAGGAATTACTAAGGACTATTGCTATTAGGTGGTGCAAGCGCTATTTCAAACTTTGGATGATATATTCCCTCCTAAGGAATTATTAAGAGTATGTTGGTGATTTTCTCCTTCATGCCAAATGGCATATGATTCTTTTATTTTCTATGATAAGTGGTGGCTTCTTCTCTTGAATGTAACATAGCACTCAATGTTCTCATCTCTTATCTGAATGTTCTTGCCAACTCCTTGCAAGTTATTTGGTCTTCTCTTGCAACATATTTGTGCTTCTTAATCTCCAACGTATGGTGGTGGCTCCTCTCCAACAAAGGTGGATCCTCCTTTGCTGGTGGTTCAATGCTCCTCTCCTTGGTTGTTGTTCTCCATGTTTCTCTCCTCTTCTACTTGGGTAACATTTTGTTATTTATATTATTTTCCTTACTACTTACACCTTGTTGTCCTTGCTTTATACTTGCCTTCTTTCTCTTGTTGTAGGTTTTTATCCACTACGAGCATTGCCTTCTTGGAACTATGACACTGTTTTGAAGAACACAAACTTATACTGAGAGGGGGGTGAACAGTATAAGACCAACTTTTACTTTTCTTTCCAAACAATATTATCCAATATTATCAATGGTAATGTCAACAACAGTAATCAAAGCAATGCACAAATCATCACACACAATAGAGACACCAATTTAACGTGGTTCACCCAATGTGGGCTACTCCACGGAGAAAATCTTTCTACTAAATTTTTCTCAACAAATCTCTTAGGAATAACTTCCCTATTACAATGTTTATGGACCTATGTCCAAAGGAGACACCAATCCCCTAAGATCTGCTTTGTGGATCTCTCTCCATATGAGAACTCTTTCTCCTTTTCTCTGGTTCGTGGAACTTGATCTAGGAGAACTCTTTTTTCTCAACGGGTTCGTGGATCTCTCTTCATAGAAGAACTCTATATTCCCAACTGGTTCATGGATCACTCTTCACAATTGAACTCTTTCCCCTTTCTCTAGTTTGTGGATCTCTATCCACAGGAGAACTCTCTCCTCTGCTCTGACTGGTGATCTTCTAGAAGAATTATGCCTCCATTGCTCTAGCTAGTGGATCTCTCTCCACAAAAAACCTCTGTCCTCACTACCCTGGTTAATGGATCTCTCTCCATAGAAGACCTTTGTCCTCACTGCCCTGGTTAATGGATCTCTATCCACTAGAGACTGTTGTCCTCTACTCTTTCAAATAATATTAAATATATACCCACCTTTATAAGTACAATTTACAAGTAGCATGCTAGGTCAGAACAATAAACCACTGGCACAAAGCACCCATTTAGTTGCCAACTCCTCCGCCATGTGGAGATGGCGGCTTGTTCACTAAGGATGGGGATGAAAGATGATAGCAACAAGTATGCCCGGGCGAATTTGCAAATGAAAGAAAATAACAAGTAAAGAAATGGGACAAGACGCACGGAAGTTGTAGATTTGAAGGCCAACGATAATAATAAGTTTGTAAATTTAATGTCTCACAGATCCCCAAAGCAAGACTTTACTTACATGCAAGGCAGTGACTACAATACGAACCTGCGGGAAAGAATAATTAGGAATCAAATGCAAAACCAATAGAGTCGTGTTTGTTGCGGGTGCATAGACTATTCAAACACGCAATTGTCCCTTAGTTTCGCTACTTGATGCTCCACTATTAAACTAATAATGAATATGATAAAATAACATTACCTTCGATAGAATAAATAACCATACTACTACCTTCGATAGAATAAAATAACCATACTACCACAAACGTCACCACGTGAAGAGAACTTTTGATGCCCCACCCTATGACAAAGTTAAAGTGGAAATTAAAGTGTTTGATTTCGCACATTAGGTCAAAGTATTTCCATCATAAAATAGAAAATATTTTCGATAAACAATTTTATTCCAATATTTGCCTCCCAATCCTAAAATAATGGCTTTTGCCGTCGCTTCTGCGTTGATGAAACGATGCTTTATATATAAAGTAATATAAAAAGCAAATGCAAAGCTCAGAAGGTTCAGGAAGTGTTTATAGCAACTTTACAAATACATTTGTTCGTGTTTGAGCAGTCTTACGCGTCAATGTGACATTTTAACAGAACACAATGATGTAAAGAAGGCAAGGTTATCCGCATCCGTAAGGAAGTCATTTACAGTAAGACCCAAGTTCAATCTTAGATGGTTATAAAAAGTATAAATAAAAAAGGTAAGGTCATTTTTTAAGGGTTAGGTGGATTGGTAAGATTTTAAGATTTATTAAGAGGAGATTTAAGTTCAAATTTTGGACATGCTTTTATAAAGGCAAAGGTAGTAGTCTGACTTGAGTCCAGCTTGACGATGGGATACCAACCCTGAGCCATCTGAGGTCTTTCACTTGGCCTTTATCCAGGAAAGGCAGTGGTTATAAAGGCAACCTTTCCCTGGAAAGGCAGGTAATATAAAAACAACTTGAATGATTTAAACTATGTTAAAAAATAAAAACCCTGAAAAAAATATCTTCCCCTTACCCAATTATTAAAGATGTTAGCAATTCTGATATTAAAAAAAAAACAGATTCAAGCGACATATTTGCTGCGTATGCATAGACTATTCTCCGTCAACGTCACATTAAATGGGTGAAGATTCGCTGTTCCTTCTTCTCATTATTGACCCCGCTACATGGTTTTCAGTTCTAAAACGGCACCGTGACTTGTAGAACAGTCTATGCACGCGCAAGAAAATACAACTCGTGTATCTTGCGCCCAGCAGTTTTTTTTTGACCTTGACCCCGCTACATGGTTGTCAGTTCTAAAACGGCACCGTGGCTTTCGATTTGGTGACAATAATGAGAAGAAGGAACAGCGAATCTTCACCCATTTAATGCTGACTTGTAGAACAGTCTATGCACGCGCAAGAAATACAACTCATGTATCTTGCGCCCAGCTGTTTTTTTGACCTTGACCTCGCTACATGGTTGTCAGTTCTAAAACGGCACCGTGGCTTTCGATTTGGTGACAATAATGAGAAGAAGGAACAGCGAATCTTCACCCATTTAATGCTGACTTGTAGAACAGTCATTAAGGAACAGCGAATCTTCACCCATTTAATGCTGACTTGTAGAACAGTCATTTCACCAAATCGAAAGCCACGGTGCCGTTTTAGAACTAACAACCATGTAGCGGGGTCAAGGTAAAAAAAAAAACAGCTGGGCGCAAGATACACGAGTTGTATTTTCTTGCGCGTGCATAGACTGTTCTACAAGTCAGCATTAAATGGGTGAAGATTCGCTGTTCCTTCTTCTCATTACTGTCACCAAATCGAAAGCCACGGTGCTGTTTTAGAACTGACAACCATGTAGCGGGGTCAAGGTCAAAAAAAACAGCTGGGCGCAAGATACACGAGTTGCTGTTCTACCAGTCAGAATGACATTAGATGGGTTTGAATTCCAATGTCTCAGTTGAGAAGATTCGCAGTTCCTTCTTCTCATGAACCGCGCATGGGCTTGCTTTCTTTATTTCCTCTAATTTTTGTCCGTGCTGTTTTTATTTTATTTTTATTTTTATTTTTATTTTTATTTTTATTTTTATGGTTTAAATATTATGTGGATTAAAGATTTGAGACTATTAGAGATCCGCTAATATCAAACAAACTTAAATCCTCGAACGAGTTTAAATCCTTAACGATATTACAACAAATAATCGACTATTTAAAAAAAATTATTCTCCACCATTATTCATATGTTTTTTTCTTTTTTAATCTGCTTCCTTGTTTATTAATTCATATTTATTTATTTCAAACTCAATAGAAATGTAGCATAGTAAACATAGTGAACTTTTAAAATTATTAAAAATAAATATAAAAAGAAGAGATACTAATTAAATTCACAATGATTATAATTATTAGGATTATAATGGCTATTTGTATTATAATGGTTGATAAAAATTAAAAACTTAAAAATTAAGTAAATAATTATCAAAAACATTTTCTTTTGTTATATAAAAATATTTCCATCATAAAACACTAACCTAATCTAAACAAAATAAAATAAAATATTTCCACTATCTTTTCTAATTAAATTTAAATAACACCTCAAATATAATGAAATATAACCAAACAAAATAAAATAAAATAAAATATTTCCACTATCTTTCCTTATTAAATTTAAATATCACCTCAAATATAATGAAATATAACGAATTAAGATTTTCTTAACTCTCCTGCTTTGTATGCGTGTAATTTTCAAACAAGACTGCAACATTAGTGTTTAAAACTTTATGATTAGATATGTTTGAGGAAATTTGTGATTAAACATATTATAAATTATTTTGTAAATTAAAGCATAATAATTTTAAAAAAGATTAATTTTGAGAAAATTTATGATTAGATATTTTTGAATTTTTTTTATTTGTCTTCATTTTATATTTGTTGTGTCATTAACCCACACCTACCAGTCATACAACAAAATGGAGTGTAATAAGTAGGCCAAACCCACACCTACCAGCCATACAACAAAGTCATACAACAAAATGGAGTGTAATAAGTAGGCCAAACCCACACCTACCAGCCATACAACAAAATGGGTGTAACAAGTAGACCAAATAAGATGTTAGTGGGCTTCCAATCACATAGCATTATTACACCTATTTTTGAAGTGCATATAACTGCTCTCCAACCACTTTAAATTCTTTTCATTCTATATTTATTTTAATTTTACTTGCCATAACAATCTATACATTCTACCACTACCTCAAAAAAATCATATTCCAAATTCATTTAACCCACACGCGGTCAATCATTTTTCTAGCCTTGTGCGTACGCCCAAGATGACATCTTTGGACATAAAAACTCCGCGTGTCATTAGAAACGAAAAATATGGGAATTGGATGTGAACGTTAGCCGTCCAAAACTTTCTCCGACATTTACATGTACACTTTATTCTCGGGAATACCATCAACTTCTACTTTTGCTTGGGAACAATTATCTTCTTTGCTTTTCCATCATTTACATGTACACTTTATTCTCTGGAATACCATCAACTTCCACTTTTGTTTGGGGAACAATTATCTTCTTTGCTTTTCCATCGTTTACATGTACACTTTATTCTCTCGACTACCATCAACTTCTACTTTTACTTGGTGAACAATTATCTTCATTGCTTGTCCATCATTTACATGTACACTCTATTCTCCGGACTACCATCAACTTCTACTTTTGCTTGGTGAACAATTTTTATTTAAAAAAAATATATTCTTATCATTATTCATATTTTTTTTTATATATTATATTCTGCTTTATTTCATCATTTATTTATTTCAAACTCAAAGGAAATGTTGCTAGGCACATTATAGATATTCGAAGTGTGTAGTGTAGTAAACTTTTAAAATTATTAAAAATAAATACATAAAGAAGACTTTAATTAGAATATTTTTTTGAATGATATTAATTAAACTCACATTTATAATCATCATTTACCAATTAAAAAATAATTATAAATAAAATTATATATATATATATATATATATATATATATATATATATATATATATATATATGGAAAACATCTTAAAAGGGATACCACTTTCGGGTAAGACCCAAGGAGGC
>JAQPPZ010005687.1:0-43175 GCA_028583015.1 Wollemia nobilis | reverse complement strand
TAAAAAATTGACCATCTGGGTCATCCCAAAATGGCCCCAATTACATAACCCCCTTGTCTGCAGGTGTTTTGGAGACCTCGGGAGTCGACATTGGAGCGTGTCAGTTCGGCTTCCCCAACACAGAAGAAATCGTCCCACCCAGGGACGATTTACGATCGGAAATCGTCCCACCCAGGGATGATTTCCAGTTGAAAGCAGATTGGCCGACTGTCTCAGTGGCAATGGTCTGTTGGTAACATTTTCTGTCTTCTGGCAAGTTTTCGGGCTGTTTAGAATCATTTTGTTCACTGTTTTAGATAAATGTTTGCATGCATAGTTCGTTAAATTTCAAAGAACAAACACCTTTCATTTGCAGCAGGTGCTACTGACATCTTGGTTGTTTCTTTGTTCGTAGAAGAAGTAGCAGAGGTGAAGAACTCATCGACATCAGCGGCGGCATCATCTTGGCCAGCCCATTGCAATCGTGGGCACGCGGAAAGAGGAATCATTCAGTGATTGTAATAAAACTCTATTTGCGATCCTAGCCCCTGAAAAGGGAGGAGACGTCATTGTAATAGAGATCAAGGGATATTAATGAAAGGGCTGTGTTTTCTCTATTTGCATGTTTCTCTTCCAATGTGTTTCTTTTCCATTTCATGCAATTTACATTTCTAGGACTTAAGCGTACTTGATTTTGAATGCAATCGCACTTAGTGTTTCCTTTGCCCGGAATCTCGTGCTTTCACACACCACCCCATGGATGGCTAATCTTGGGGAAAGGTAGTATCTGTTAAGCATATATTTAAATACTACTCAAATATTTCAAGCTCTATCATTGTATGCATCATAAAAATATGTTTAACATGTTATCATGTGCTACACAAGTTTTAAGTATATGTAAAACAAATACAATCATTGTAGAATGCTACATAAATCATAAGTATATACCATGGATAGTTTTTGCATAATATCGGGTAAGTTTTAAATGGATATCACAAAGGCTATGCTTCTAGAGGTTTTGACATGGCCCACACTCATTTGTGCACCTTTTTTTTTCTCATTTTATATCCAACTAGCATTTCTTAGTGATTTAGGCATTTTTATATGTAGATTTATTTCTAGATACTTGGTGTAAGAATAAATCAAAAATTTTGAACCAATATTTTTAGGGGTATGAGGTCTGAGGTATAGATCAATTGGTTCGACCAAATCCTGTAAGGGGGGCGGAGGTCCGAGGTTCAAATCTTGGACCTCATTGGACTGAAGGCTTGTCCCTTTCTTGGTACTTTTAGCGGTGTAAAAGGTTTAAAATTATTGTGGCATGATGGTTATAGGGGCATAATTTATGAAGAACTATGTGGTAAATTCCAGGGTGAACAACACAAAATACTATGGCAACCATAAAAAACTGGATAGTCTATCCATATTCGTGGTGGCTACCGATTCCACCATGTAAATTCAATATATATATATAAATAGGTATGTACAAGTAAGTACTAGGTATGTTTTCTCACATTTATGGCTAAATTTTTAACTCTTTTATTTTGTTTGTTTTTTATTTTTTACATTTTTGCATATATAATATAATAAAAATCACAATTTTTTTTGTTTGTTTCATAACATAGAATTTTTAATTCTATTGCTTTGGCTATCACATTTTTTTCTTGTTTTTACTAAGAACTCATGAGTGGCAATTCCTTGCAGTGTAGTCCATGGTCCTTAGGGAGGGAAAATATATATTTATAAAAAGAGCACCAACAACTAACTTTATAGGTGGTGGAGAGTCTTGTACTCCTATTTACAAGACAAGGATGGATTAATTTTGTTAGTCCTTGGGTGGGATGATAGTGATCCACATGGGTCAATGGTTTTGGATCCTTTTCTTCACCCAATTTCTACTTTTTTACCATATTTTATGATGCCTTTGCCTTCTAAATTTTCTAAAACCCAAAAAAAAGGATAAATGCTAGATTAAGGGATGTCATGACATATGTCTACCAAAGCATATTTCTTAAAATTGATGGTGCTATGACTATCACTTTAACTGGAAGTCATGATCATTTGATTATTTTAATGATTTTTGATGCACAGTTGTGATGCTAGTGTGTTTTACACCTAGGGTTTAGATGACACATTATTTGGATTAATGGTTGTAATATTATGACCCTAAGAATAGAGAAAATCAATCATCAACTTCAAATGAAAAGTTTTTTACTAAAAATACCCTTCTTAGTTGCTCATTTTCTCACCACACATTTAGTTTTCATACATTAAACTTTCAAAAACCAAATATTTACTTCTTTACAATATTTTTTTCACGATAATTGTCTTTGTTGCTATTGCATCGCTCTGTCTCTCTCATCTTTGTAGATTTACAACCAAAGACATCGACTACTAGTTTGTTACCTTTCATAGAGGAGGATGGCACACTCTACCAGGATTCATAGCTAAAGGTCACTAATTATCATTTGAGGATCGAATTTCAAGGTAGGACAAACCCTTTTTAGATATTCCAAGTGTGATCTCTTCTTTACTACAAGGTAAAATTAACTATTTATTTTATTCTAATTTTTGAATGATATGATGGTTGTTGCCCTGGGTGTCATGTAATTAATTTCACTAGAGTAGGATTAGTCCTAGCTGGTTCGTATTTTATAATAATTTTTTTTTTTTTTGAGTAATACTTCTTATACACATCCACCATGGGGATTAAACTCATGTCACTCACCAGATAATTTTAATACAATTATTTTTTAATGTTTCAAATTTATTTATATTGAATTAAAATAAATTTTTACATTGATTTATTGCTTTCTTAGTTCTAACATTTTGGTTTATTAGATATTTAGGATTTTGATGTATTCTATTGGTCTTGGTCTTGGCTTTGCTTTTTTTTTTTTTTTTTTTGTCTAATTATGATCATCCCTTAAAGTGGTACTGGCTGCTTTGACTATTTAATTTTGTTTTTACCTTATTTTGATCTGATTGTTGATACTTCGTTACTTGTATTTCTTGTCCATTTATATTGGCATTTATTGCTATTAACTTTGTTTGTGCTTTATCAATGTAAGGTCGATTAAGCTGGTCATTCAACAGAGCCACTATTATTATTGAACATTATTAAACTCTATTAGCATTATCTAAGCACGTTTCCATACATTCATTACCTAAATAATTTTGAAATCTAGAAGAATAACAAAAATACCAAGACATGTGTTTATTTGACTTCGTTTGGCCTCAAATATATAAAATATATATAATATTATAGTAACTGAACTTAATAATGATTATTACAATATTGCACTTCGTTTGGCCTCAAATATATAAAATATATATAATATTATAGTAACTGAACTTAATAATGATTATTACAATATTGCACAAACCACCTATAACATGACCGTCTTTTAAAATGCAAACATATCACCGAAACTAAACATTTTGGAATAAGTAGGTTATGTCGTCGTGTATGCTTATGTAGCTAAACCGCATTAGGATATTGATAGAAACAAGAACTAAATAAATAATGCAGTGTGATCCGGATTGGACGAAGTCTATTAACACAATGCCGCCACATGGAACGTAGAGTGTTTCAACGGACTCCGATTTCTTTTAATTGCCATCAAGTTTTAACGAGTCAAAGCTTTCAACATGTTTGTCATCCTGGCAAACGTGTTTGATCCTTTTTTCATTTTTCAATTGAAAGAAAGGACGAGATTTCGTGTAATGTCATACCAGTTTGTTTTCTGACATAAGAACTTGTCAAATTCTGTTATGTAAGGGCTGTGCTTTGTAAGGTATAAATACATACATTTGTTATAATCAACTCATCCTTCTAAATTATTATCTTCAGCCAAAAGAAAGACGGAAACAAGAAATGGTGTCATTACACATGAATTTCCGCAGGGCATTTACTGCGTTACTTTTTCTTGTACACGCATCAGAAGGCGCATTCGTTCTTACAAGAAGTTCAATTCAATAATTCAAAGAGGAAGGCCATATTGTATAGCAAAATTCAATATTCAGTACTTATGTTTACATCTATTTTGTATTTAAGTTTATAATTTTGTATTTGGAGCTAGTTTGTATTTAATCCTTTGTATTTGTATAAGGTGTTATCATTCTAAGATAAATATATCTAAAAATACATATTTTCTCACGTAGTAAGAAACCTTTAGCATAAGGATTTATCCCTTTCTATAATTATCTCCTACTCTTTTATAATCAAATTATATCATTAATCTCTTGGTTAATAGGTTCTCCTTTCATGTTTGTTGTTGGAATAATCCTATCCTTATTGTATTTTTTGGTACAATTTTATTAACACTTAAGAATGATACACTTAGGCCCTCTACATCCTATGATTTTTTGTTTTGATCCACAATATTTGTATGGTGGTGTCACTCTAGGAGAAGCTTAGCATATACAAAATATATGTATATAAAAGTAGAATAAAATAAGTGTTAAATACAATATTTATTGATAATTTAAATTGTATTATTGAATTATTTGATTTGGTTTACAATTTTGTACTTTTATATGACATACTACGTCTAATAATTAACAAGGATAGACTTTCAAAATTGTAAACCAAATCAAATAATTCAATAATACAATTATATATAGTACATAAATGGGTCCAATATGGTGCAGAATTGGGTTGGGATATCCATCTAGTGTAGAACATGATCCAAAAATTAAAAAAAAATATTTTTAGGGTGTTAATTATATATAGTGGTATACTTGGCAAATTGGGCAGGATAATTTTAAAATTTTAAAATTTTATGGTGAAAAAGATCCTCCATTTACGCAGGCTTGCTAGTGAATTTAAAAAAAAAAAAATCATAATACTATTAGCAATGCATGATGAGCTGACATCTAAAAAAAATCTAAAAATTTTCAAAAAGATATTTGAACTCTTAGTACCAAAAATATCTCACAAGAATCTATCCTTGGTTTTGTATACCAATATGTACCATTTTAATTTTTAAATTTATTGGTTATTTTATATCTAATCCCATAATTTTTACTTGGAGATACTTTGTATTTAATCCATTGGTTTTCTATAATATATTGCGACTCTATTTTTAGTGTATCTAGACATAGGATGTTTGCTTAAGGAGATAGAATATCATTTCTATATATATTTTTGCTCCTTTTATTAATCATATCTTAGTTTATGATACACCAAAAAGTTTAATTTATCTCTTAATTAAGAATATATGAAGAGGCTGGTCCTCAATATTTTGGGATTATAATGCATCACATCCTTATTCAATTTGATAATAATTTGCTATGTTCATCAATAAATTCTATAGTAAATTTAGATATACATTATAAAAACACATATGAGGTATTATAGAATGCATAATTTTATAGTAAGGCATTGACTATGATAAAAATATCAAACAATAATTTTGGAATGATTTCAATAACACCTTTTCATTGATTTTGGATATTTGTGCAAGGAATATCTGGATGCACCTTTTCATTGATTTTGGATATTTGTGCAAGGAATATCTGGATGCACCTTTTCATTGATTTTGGATATTTATGCAAGGAATATTTGGATGCTATAATTAGCTAAATTTGACTAATGCAACAAAAAAAATAGTTACCTCAATTTGAATCATACATAACTTTTAATTCATGTGTTGGATTACAAAGTCATTTTTCTTATTATGGAGTAGGTTTGAATACCTTTCCCATAACCTATTTTAAAATAAATTTATATGAGCTCTTGCTATAAAAATATGATCTAACAATTTTTATTGAATTCAAGCTCAAAACATCACATTCAAAAATAAATTTAAGTGGCATGTAAAAAAAGATTAAAAGAAATATAAAATTATTCTTAGTAATAAAATATATTAGAAAAAGGTATCTCAATATTCAAATATATAACAATTTATTATAATATTTCACCTCAAGAGAGAAAGTATTTGTGGGAAAGTCATGGAAAATATTAGACTTGGATTTTGTTGAAAAAAGGATAACATGTAATTACCGAGACGGTCAATACAAGGAAAATAAGTAGAATTTCTAAATCTATGGTTATAAATTAAAGGAGTATGCATGCTAATGACTTTGGAATCATACTCAAATATCATTACCTAAATTAAAATAATTGAACTAGACAAAGAAGATTTGAAAAACAAGCCAAGACGAAAAAGACATACAAACTCAATACCACTATTGGATTAAAATGGAATCAATTATAAAATACATGTAAGGCATGGGAAATGAAAGTGAAGCAGGATAAACACGTACCAATGATGGAAATTTTCCAAAATTTATAGTATGGAAAAAACCTTACTTCAAGTGATCAATAAAATATATGCGTAGATGGATCAAATATAACCTAGATGATTATAAATCTAACTTTGAAGGATTGTGATTAAAATAGACTAGATGCCAATTAATGCTACCTTATAAGATTATACTAATGTTAAACATTGCTTTTTTAAAGGCTTAATAAGGTCACACTGATTATTTTCTCACATGCTTCAAGGATGAATGTCTTCAAAGAGGAAGGCCATATTGTATAGCAAAATTCAATATTCAGTACTTATGTTTACATCTATTTTGTATTTAAGTCTATAATTTTGTATTTGGAGCTAGTTTGTATTTAATCCCTTTGTATTTGTATAAGGTGTTATCATTCTAAGATAAATATATCTAAAAATACATATTTTCTCACGTAGTAAGAAACCTTTAGCATAAGGATTTATCCCTTTCTATAATTATCTCCTACTCTTTTATAATCAAACTATATCATTAATCTCTTGGTTAATATGTTCTCCTTTCATGTTTGTTGTTGGAATAATCCTATCCTTATTGTATTTTTTGGTACAATTTTATTAACACTTAAGAATGATACACTTAGGCCCTCTACATCCTATGATTTTTTGTTTTGATCCACAATATTTGTATGGTGGTGTCACTCTAGGAGAAGCTTAACATATACAAAATATAAGTATATAAAAGTAGAATAAAATAAGTGTTAAATAAAATATTTATTGATAATTTAAATTGTATTATTGAATTATTTGATTTGGTTTACAATTTTGAAAGTCTATCCTTGTTAATTATTAGACGTAGTATGTCATATAAAAGTACAAAATTGTAAACCAAATCAAATAATTCAATAATACAATTTAAATTATCAATAAATATTGTATTTAACACTTATTTTATTCTACTTTTATATACATATATTTTGTATATGCTAAGCTTCTCCTAGAGTGACACCACCATACAAATATTGTGGATCAAAACAAAAAATCATAGGATGTAGAGGGCCTAAGTGTATCATTCTTAAGTGTTAATAAAATTGTACCAAAAAATACAATAAGGATAGGATTATTCCAACAACAAACATGAAAGGAGAACCTATTAACCAAGAGATTAATGATATAATTTGATTATAAAAGAGTAGGAGATAATTATAGAAAGGGATAAATCCTTATGCTAAAGGTTTCTTACTACGTGAGAAAATATGTATTTTTAGATATATTTATCTTAGAATGATAACACCTTATACAAATACAAAGGGATTAAATACAAACTAGCTCCAAATACAAAATTATAAACTTAAATACAAAATAGATGTAAACATAAGTACTGAATATTGAATTTTGCTATACAATATGGCCTTCCTCTTTGAAGACATTCATCCTTGAAGCATGTGAGAAAATAATCAGTGTGACCTTATCAAGCCTTTAAAAAAGCAATGTTTAACATTAGTATAATCTTATAAGGTAGCATTAATTGGCATCTAGTCTATTTTAATCACAATCCTTCAAAGTTAGATTTATAATCATCTAGGTTATATTTGATCCATCTACGCATATATTTTATTGATCACTTGAAGTAAGGTTTTTTCCATACTATAAATTTTGGAAAATTTCCATCATTGGTACGTGTTTATCCTGCTTCACTTTCATTTCCCATGCCTTACATGTATTTTATAATTGATTCCATTTTAATCCAATAGTGGTATTGAGTTTGTATGTCTTTTTCGTCTTAGCTTGTTTTTCAAATCTTCTTTGTCTAGTTCAATTATTTTAATTTAGGTAATGATATTTGAGTATGATTCCAAAGTCATTAGCATGCATACTCCTTTAATTTATAACCATAGATTTAGAAATTCTACTTATTTTCCTTGTATTGACCGTCTCGGTAATTACATGTTATCCTTTTTTCAACAAAATCCATGTCTAATATTTTCCATGACTTTCCCACCAATACTTTCTCTCTTTAGGTGAAATATTATAATAAATTGTTATATATTTGAATATTGAGATACCTTTTTCTAATATATTTTATTACTAAGAATAATTTTATATTTCTTTTAATCTTTTTTTACATGCCACTTAAATTTATTTTTGAATGTGATGTTTTGAGCTTGAATTCAATAAAAATTGTTAGATCATATTTTTATAGCAAGAGCTCATATAAATTTATTTTAAAATAGGTTATGGGAAAGGTATTCAAACCTACTCCATAATAAGAAAAATGACTTTGTAATCCAACACATGAATTAAAAGTTATGTATGATTCAAATTGAGGTAACTATTTTTTTTGTTGCATTAGTCAAATTTAGCTAATTATAGCATCCAAATATTCCTTGCATAAATATCCAAAATCAATGAAAAGGTGCATCCGAGATATTCCTTGCACAAATATCCAAAATCAATGAAAAGGTGCATCCGAGATATTCCTTGCACAAATATCCAAAATCAATGAAAAGGTGTTATTGAAATCATTCCAAAATTATTGTTTGATATTTTTATCATAGTCAATGCCTTACTATAAAATTATGCATTCTATAATACCTCATATGTGTTTTTATAATGTATATCTAAATTTACTATAGAATTTATTGATGAACATAGCACATTATTATCAAATTGAATAAGGATGTGATGCATTATAATCCCAAAATATTGAGGACCATCCTCTTCATATATTCTTAATTAAGAGATAAATTAAACTTTTTGGTGTATCATAAACTAAGATATGATTAATAAAAGGAGCAAAAATATATATAGAAATGATATTCTATCTCCTTAAGCAAACATCCTATGTCTAGATACACTAAAAATAGAGTCACAATATATTATAGAAAACCAATGGATTAAATACAAAGTATCTCCAAGTAAAAATTATGGGATTAGATATAAAATAACCAATAAATTTAAAAATTAAAATGGTACATATTGGTATACAAAACCAAGGATAGATTCTTGTGAGATATTTTTGGTACTAAGAGTTAAAATATCTTTTTGAAAATTTTTAGATTTTTTTTAGATGTCAGCTCATCATGCATTGCTAATAGTATTATGATTTTTTTTTTTTTTAAATTCACTAGCAAGCCTGCGTAAATGGAGGATCTTTTTCACCATAAAATTTTAAAATTTTAAAATTATCCTGCCCAATTTGCCAAGTATACCACTATATATAATTAACACCCTAAAAATATTTTTTTTAATTTTTGGATCATGTTCTACACTAGATGGATATCCCAACCCAATTCTGCACCATATTGGACCCATTTATGTACTATATCAGACCCATTTCTACACCATATCGGATCCTTTTTAGCACTAGACAAGATCAAACCCTGTTCTACACTAGACCAGATCTTGTTTAGCACTAGATAAGATTAAACCCTATTTTGTGCCAAATTGAACCTATTTTTGTAGTAGATCGGATCATGTTATGCACTAGGACAAGCCCTATTATGGACCAAACTGATATCTGAACCTTGTTCTACTTTTGAATGGACTACCTGACCCTGTTCTACACAAGACCGATATCTAGATCCTGATTTACATCTAAATAGACTACCAAATCCTGTTCTGCAATAGGTTAATTTTTAGATCCTATTATAGATCAAGATGATATTTAAACCTTGTTCTACTTCAATATGGACTACCAGATCCTTTTTCTACACCAAACCGATATTTGAATATTGATTTACATCCAAATAAACTATTGGATCTTATTCATCATAGGCTAATTTTTAGACCTTGTTCTAAACCAGGTCGATATCCAAACTCTATTATGCACTAGGCTAGACCCTGTTCTACCCTAGGATAATTTTTGAATCTTGTTTTATACCAAGCCAAACATTATTCCACATCAAGTCAATTTTCAAACCTTGTTTTACACCAAGTTGAATCATGTTCTACACCATATCGATATTCTAACCTTGTTTTCCCAGGTTAGACCTTGTTATGCACCAGACTGATATTCGAATCTTGTTCTACATCAAGTCAATATTTAGACCCTGTTTTACACCAAGATAGATCCTATTATACACCAAGCCAATTTTTAGACCCTATTTTACACTAGACCAGACCCTATTCTACACCAGGCCAATTTTTGAACCCTATTTTACACCAGGCTAATTTTTGTTCTACACCAAGGTGATATTCAAACCCTATTTTGCACCGGGTCGGACCTTGTTCTACACCAGGTTGATATCCAAACCTTGAATTTTACCAGACTAAATCTTATTCTATACCAAGTCAATTTTCCAATCTTGTTCTACACCAGGATAATTTTTTAATCTTGTTTTACACTAGGCCAAACTTTGTTCCACACCAAGATAATATTCAGGCCCTATTTTACACCAATCTAGACCCTATTCTAAACCAAGTTGATATCCAAGACCTTATCTTATATCCAAACAAACTACTACCCCTCCTGGACCCCCTAATGACCTAGTAGGGGGGGTGTTGCCCCCCTACAACCCCCCTTCATGGAGTGGATCCAAGTGTGGCTGAAAATAAGACCTCCAAATTAGAGAGAGAATCAGGCTCCACAACCGGTACCATGTTCTAAGAACAAACCATTTTATACACCTAGTTTGAGGGTCGAACCATAATTTGCACTGACCCATGGCTAGATCTCATTTTCCACATGGTCTAGCCAAAACTATCAAATTCATCAAATTTTTTTAATTTTTTTCAAAAACTAAGATAATTCACCATTTTCTATGACACGAGGTTGTCCAGGATTCATTACAATTTTAAAATGGATTCATCTATTTTTTACAAGTACATTTCAAATCTGACCCCTTATGCATAACCCTACTATGAACTATTGCTATAAAAATAGAGGTAGTTGTCAAAATTTCTTTTAGTTTCAAAAATATGACCTCACACTTTTTCATATGTTCAAACATATTTATTTTTCTTTGAGAAAAGTGATATGAACGTCATATAGAAGAACTCCTTCTGTATATTTGAATTTAATTCATGTAGACCTATGAAAAATTTGATTTACATTATGTTCTTTGGTATAATATCATCTATTATAGCTTGGTCTACTACTATTTTTTTATTTGAAATCATATGTAAGAAAGTGGACCTTGGGCTAGAAAACTTGAATTTTGGACTATTTTCTCATAGATCATATTATTTTTTAGAACACCAATATTATATGTTTATCATGATATTGTTCATTTTGAAAACATATCAACTTGTCGTTAATACAAAAGAATAATTTTCTAAGTAGCTTATAAGAATATTATTTATAAATTCCATGAGAGTTTTTGGTGTGTTTGTCAATCCAAAAAAGTCAATGTGAAATTATAGTGTCAATGCCTAGTCTTCATAATATTTTTAGAGAAATAATAATCCTTAATATTTAATTAATGATATCTTAATCTTAGATAAATTTTGAAAAATATTATTGCTTCTTGTAATCTTTTAAAAATTATTAACACTTGATGGTCATCTTATTATGCATTTGGTAATCTATAGACAGACACAAGGTGTCATCCTTACACTAAATAAGGATTATTGTAGATTTTTATGAAGACATGTTATTCTAAATTATCCCTTTAAATATCCATACATATAATTGTACCTTAATATATTTTAACTTTTTAAAATACCAGGCTATATAAATTCCTTCTTAAGGCTTTGTTCAAGGTAAAACATCAATTGAAAAATCCTTAAGGCTTTGTTTGATGCCTCTGCTTGCCTATTTTCTTGTGGATAACATGGCATTGAAAAGCTATGCTAGATAACATGGCATTGAATTTGGGCCCTTCCTGCATCATCTGGCAGATTTGGCTCGAACAAAACTGTCGCATTTTCTAGGGAAGTCATTTGGTTGTTCAACAGATCTGGCAAAGGATCCTGTGTATGGTTCAAGAAACTATCCATAGTAAATGTGATGTGAACCCCCATTTGGACTCTAGGGAGGAGAAGGTTCGACAGGCCCTTGGTTTGTTTGGGGTTGGTGTGAATTCTTCTAGCCCTAGTAGGATTCCTCAACTTAGCAAGAAGGCTAGGAGAGAGGGTAGATGGAGACTGCCCCCTAGAGTTGTTTTAAAAATTAATGCGATGGGTCGTCAAGGGGCAATCCTGGACATGCTAGAATTGGTGGTGTTGGGAGAGATTCTGCTGGCGTGGTCATTTTTTTCTTTTCCATTTATAAAGGTGTTCACTCCAAAAATATTATGGAAGCTCTGGCGATACTTGAGGCCTTGCAAAGGGGGTTTTCTCTTGGCTGGCGCAGGATTCTTTGCGAGTCTGACTCTCAAATTTTGGTTAATATTTTAAACAACAAAAGAGTGGAGGATGTTAATTGGCAGTTGGCCTTTGTGACCATTCAGATTCTTAGAATGAGTGAAGAGTTCGAATTTATATCCTTTGTGCACATTCCAAGGGAATGGAATGGGGTTTCTGATTACCTAGCCAAAAGGGCTTCTGAACTATTGGATACTCAGAGTATTGATAATTGGGAGAGTCTCCCGCCTGGGGATTCTCAACACCTACGGGAGTTGATCCATAAGGATGTTCAGACTTAATGTGGTTTGCTTTTTTTTGGTTTTCTTTGGGAGTTGACCTTGTTTGGTGATTTAGCCTGTCTTGTTGCTTATTTGAGTCCTGGGTGGGGGCTCAGCTGTACTTTGTAATCCAAAATTTTTATCAATAAATTTTTACCCCTTTATTTAAAAAAAAAGGCTATAGTCAGACCCGAATGGGGTCTCAAGTTGTGGGAAATATAAGTCTCTCTAAGAGCAAAATAAAAGAGAGAAACAACATCCCTTTACAATTGTAAATAAGAATATTCCTAGCATCAGGGAATAGTCTCCTTGGAATATTCCATGTGGTTTTTTAAAATTATCATGTGGGAGATCCTATATTTTACAATTACATAAAAGTGACCTCTTCCACTTTTTCACATGCATTCTAATTACAAAATAATGTTTGGATGATGGTGTGTCAAAGGTAGAGTTACATTTTTATCCAAATGTAGGGTTACAATGTGATGCTAAATTTTCCCACTCTCTAGAAAAAATAATATTCCTTGGGTTATCCTTGTTGGCTACATTAATTAATATTATTTTGTAACAGGTGATGATGACATGCTTGATGAATTTTGCGTACATTTAAATGGGGTGGAACCCATCAACCAGGATCGTGAGGTGATAGGAATTTTAATTTGTTGAGGTTGATAGTTTCCATGTTGCCACCATAGAGAGTTCATATAAAAAAACCGTATCCATAATCATCCACTTTGACAACTCTATCATAGGTATATTAGATGAGTTTGGAGCAATGGATACAACATACAACTATAGCTACAACTAGTGCAAATATTATCACGCAAATTATATAGCTAAATAAGCATGTGTGGTTGGAGCAGCTAATTCAAAAGTAAAACAAAACACCAACTATAAATGAGGTATGGCCATGTGTATGGGAGAAACCACATAATGAGATTATTGTAGCATCATCCCTTTCCACGGTGGCATAACCCACATATATCTAGAAGAAAATAGAAGATGATCCATCTAGGGTTTCATTGTACTCTAACAATATGACATTGTCTTTCATGAGTGAGTGATAGAGAAAAAGTTTGTTGATATTTATTTGCACCAACTTGGAAACCTTTTATGATAATACATTTGGAAAAAAAGATACCTTCAATCCTAAGATATAGGCTGCCCCAAAGGCAACATATCTAAGGAAGTGGTTGATTAGAATATTTTAATGTGTACTTTATCTTATCCATATCACATAGATTGATATATGTAGGGTTATGGAGATCATGACACTTGTAATAATATCATATAGGCTCTCATGCCTATATATGTACTCATTTTTTTAAACAAACATATCATCTCTTTCTATTCCCAACAATTGTTATTAGAGTAGGACCCCTTCCTATGTGAAGGCTTGAGGTGAGAATTACCTCTGGGTAATTATCCCCTCCCTCATTACTAGTGCACCTCATTTTATTCCTTATCTAAAGCTTAGGGAGTATGTTCTCCACTTTCTAAGTGGATCAAAAACTAGAAAGTCAATGGAAAGGAATTCATGGCTGCCATTGAAGCTTCAATGCTTAGAGCCATGAATATGGTTAAGGAAAATAATGGTTTTCATTATGAAAAAAGGGGTGCAAAACTAATACTTCCCAAGAGGTCACCCATCCAAGTGCTACTATAGCCAAATATGATTAACTATGGAGTTTTTTAATGAGATCCAATGCAAAGTTGTTAATGGGATCCAATGCAAAGTTGTTAATGGGGTCAACCAAGGTTCATTCTTTCTTGCAGTCATGATCCTTAGTTTCCTATGTCATTGAGGATTTGAGTTATGCACCATTTGATTTCAGGGTTTAGAGGTTCCATGGAAAATATAAAACCGTAAAACCCCTAGCTCTATGAAGAACATCATTGATACTAAGACAAAGCTAATCCATAGGAAATAAACTCAAGGTAGCAATTGATTAGAATATTTTAATATATACTTTGTCTTATGCATGTCATATGGATTAAACCATGTAGGATTATGGATATCATGACACTTATCATAATATCATATAGGCTCTCATACCTATATACATACTCATTTTTATAAATAAATATATCATCTCTTTCCAGTCCCAACATCAGACCTATACATTCTTCAATTTGACACATCATTATATATTTTATTTTGTCTTTTCTTTTCATGATAATGATAGCCTCCTAAAGTGGTATTCTCATTGTCCAATATTTAGGCTCTTCTATTGGTCATGCTTTGTATTTTTACACTAATAGTTGTTTTTATTGGTTGTAAATACCTCTTAAAGAGGTGATGTTGATCGCTCAGCCTCTTCAATTATGTTTTTGTCTTATTTTGGTATTGTTATTTTATTAGTTATTTTTTTGTCTTTTTTATTGATATTTGTTGTTGTTGAATTTGATTATGTTTTTTTAGCCTTTTTTAGTATTGGTGTTGCTCTTTCTAGTAAGGGGTACAATGATGTTTCAAAGTCTTCCTCGTGTCAAAACCCTACTTTAAGTGCCATAAAAAAATTCTTACTTAAACCCATGCATATCTCATATAGTATGTGGTCAAATTACAAATAAAATATTTATTTAAATATTCATGAAATAAATAAAAATAATCAAAAATTCTAGTCAATCAATCATTTGGTGTCCAATTATGCTATGGTAAATATCTTTTGTTGAGCAATATCTTGGATTAGATACTACAATGACTAACCCCATTATAGTAGAGGTATAGTGACTTTTCTTTCCATGGGATCTTCCTCATCTAGGGTGAGCTATAGTGTGTGTATATCCCACTCTAATATATTCTATTATTTTGGTGTCTCACTATAGTGGCAAATGTACGTTGTTGAATAATGCACTTGACCAAATATTATAGTGACGAACCTCGTTCTAGTAGGGACACAATGACATTCTCTTCATTGGGATATTCCTCTCCTAGGATGAACTACAACATGTATATAGCCCATCAATTTTTTGCTATTTTATTTTGTCTCTCTTTGGATCATGGTGGATGTGCCTTATTGAGCAATGCATCCATCGTAGTGGGAGAAGGTATGAACTATCTTTAGATATATACTTGTATACCATTTGTGATGTAGCTTGGCATCCTATGGCTCCCTTGTAATAATGCATAAATATGATTAATTGTTATAGTATACATCTATGCATTTATTATAGTTTATGTTAGGATTAGGATCAAATACATACATCTATACATGGTATGGGTTGGTTTCTCTCAAATCACCCCATTGTAGTTACAAGTATATTTGTTCGTACTTGGTACTTGATAGATACTATATGTGATCTTCCTACTTTAATGACATGTATGAGAAGCACACCACCCCATGGATGGCTAATCTTGGGGAAAGGTAGTATCTGTTAAGCATATATTTAAATACTACTCAAATATTTCAAGCTCTATCATTGTATGCATCATAAAAATATGTTTAACATGTTATCATGTGCTACACAAGTTTTAAGTATATGTAAAACAAATACAATCATTGTAGAATGCTACATAAATCATAAGTATATACCATGGATAGTTTTTGCATAATATCGGGTAAGTTTTAAATGGATATCACAAAGGCTATGCTTCTAGAGGTTTTGACATGGCCCACACTCATTTGTGCACCTTTTTTTTTCTCATTTTATATCCAACTAGCATTTCTTAGTGATTTAGGCATTTTTATATGTAGATTTATTTCTAGATACTTGGTGTAAGAATAAATCAAAAATTTTGAACCAATATTTTTAGGGGTGTGAGGTCTGAGGTATAGATCAATTGGTTCGACCAAATCCCGTAAGGGGGGCGGAGGTCCGAGGTTCAAATCTTGGACCTCATTGGACTGAACGCTTGTCCCTTTCTTGGTACTTTTAGCGGTGTAAAAGGTTTAAAATTATTGTGGCATGATGGTTATAGGGGCATAATTTATGAAGAACTATGTGGTAAATTCCAGGGTGAACAACACAAAATACTATGGCAACCATAAAAAACTGGATAGTCTATCCATATTCGTGGTGGCTACCGATTCCACCATGTAAATTCAATATATATATATAAAGAGGTATGTACAAGTAAGTACTAGGTATGTTTTCTCACATTTATGGCTAAATTTTTAACTCTTTTATTTTGTTTGTTTTTTATTTTTTACATTTTTGCATATATAATATAATAAAAATCACAATTTTTTTTGTTTGTTTCATAACATAGAATTTTTAATTCTATTGCTTTGGCTATCACATTTTTTTCTTGTTTTTACTAAGAACTCATGAGTGGCAATTCCTTGCAGTGTAGTCCATGGTCCTTAGGGAGGGAAAATATATATTTATAAAAAGAGCACCAACAACTAACTTTATAGGTGGTGGAGAGTCTTGTACTCCTATTTACAAGACAAGGATGGACTAATTTTGTTAGTCCTTGGGTGGGATGATAGCGATCCACATGGGTCAATGGTTTTGGATCCTTTTCTTCACCCAATTTCTACTTTTTTACCATATTTTATGATGCCTTTGCCTTCTAAATTTTCTAAAACCCAAAAAAAAGGATAAAGGCTAGATTAAGGGATGTCATGACATATGTCTACCAAAGCATATTTCTTAAAATTGATGGTGCCATGACTATCACTTTAAGCTGGAAGTCATGATCATTTGATTAATTTTATGGTTTTTGATGCACGGTTGTGATGCTAGTGTGTTTTACACCTAGGGTTTAGATGACACATTATTTGGATTAATGGTTGTAATATTATGACCCTAAGAATAGAGAAAATCAATCATCAACTTCAAATGAAAAGTTTTTTACTAAAAATACCCTTCTTAGTTGCTCATTTTCTCACCACACATTTAGTTTTCATACATTAAACTTTCAAAAACCAAATATTTACTTCTTTACAATATTTTTTTCACGATAATTGTCTTTGTTGCTATTGCATCGCTCTGTCTCTCTCATCTTTGTAGATTTACAACCAAAGACATCGACTACTAGTTTGTTACCTTTCATAGAGGAGGATGGCACACTCTACCAGGATTCATAGCTAAAGGTCACTAATTATCATTTGAGGATCGAATTTCAAGGTAGGACAAACCCTTTTTAGATATTCCAAGTGTGATCTCTTCTTTACTACAAGGTAAAATTAACTATTTATTTTATTCTAATTTTTGAATGATATGATGGTTGTTGCCCTGGGTGTCATGTAATTAATTTCACTAGAGTAGGATTAGTCCTAGCTTGTTGGTATTTTATAGTAATTTTTTTTTTTTTTGAGTAATACTTCTTATACACATCCACCATGGGGATTAAACTCATGTCACTCACCAGATAATTTTAATACAATTATTTTTTAATGTTTCAAATTTATTTATATTGAATTAAAATAAATTTTTACATTGATTTATTGCTTTCTTATCTTAGTTCTAACATTTTGGTTTATTAGATATTTAGGATTTTGATGTATTCTATTGGTCTTGGCTTTGCTCTCTTTTTTTTTTTTTGTCTAATTATGATCATCCCTTAAAGTGGTACTGGCTGCTTTGACTATTTAATTTTGTTTTTACCTTATTTTGATCTGATTGTTGATACTTCGTTACTTGTATTTCTTGTCCATTTATATTGGCATTTATTGCTATTAACTTTGTTTGTGCTTTATCAATGTAAGGTCGATTAAGCTGGTCATTCAACACAGCCACTATTATTATTGAACATTATTAAACTCTATTAGCATTATCTAAGCACGTTTCCATACATTCATTACCTAAATAATTTTGAAATCTAGAAGAATAACAAAAATACCAAGACATGTGTTTATTTGACTTCGTTTGGCCTCAAATATATAAAATATATATAATATTATAGTAACTGAACTTAATAATGATTATTACAATATTGCACAAACCACCTATAACATGACCGTCTTTTAAAATGCAAACATATCACCGAAACTAAACATTTTGGAATAAGTAGGTTATGTCGTCGTGTATGCTTATGTAGCTAAACCGCATTAGGATATTGATAGAAACAAGAACTAAATAAATAATGCAGTGTGATCCGGATTGGACGAAGTCTATTAACACAATGCCGCCACATGGAACGTAGAGTGTTTCAACGGACTCCGATTTCTTTTAATTGCCATCAAGTTTTAACGAGTCAAAGCTTTCAACATGTTTGTCATCCTGGCAAACGTGTTTGATCCTTTTTTCATTTTTCAATTGAAAGAAAGGACGAGATTTCGTGTAATGTCATACCAGTTTGTTTTCTGACATAAGAACTTGTCAAATTCTGTTATGTAAGGGCTGTGCTTTGTAAGGTATAAATACATACATTTGTTATAATCACTTCATCCTTCTAAATTATTATCTTCAGCCAAAAGAAAGACGGAAACAAGAAATGGTGTCATTACACATGAATTTCCGCAGGGCATTTACTGCGTTACTTTTTCTTGTACACGCATCAGAAGGCGCATTCGTTCTTACAAGAAGTTCAATTCATCCTCCGTTTGGAAACTCGTAATAACTGATCCCAACCTTTATGTTTATTTTCAAATCCTGAATTTTCTATTCTATTCCAAGGGCAACAATGCAGAAAGCTTGTAATTAGATAGTCCTATTTCAATACATTATTTGGGTCTTATCAATAGCTAATCATTATGTTTCCATGGTATTGCAGATTATTTCTTACGCTGAATGCATCCGGAGTCCAGATTTACCGATGTGATAAAAGCATGGAATATAATCTCATGGGAGCAACGGCAAAGCTTTTCTCTTCACATGACAACGGCAATGGTAGCCACAATTATAGAGCAGTGGGTTACCATTATTACCTTTCTCATCTTATTGCTCAAGGAGGCCAACCTACCTTTTCCTTGAGCATGGTGGAAGGTGATCCCATTTCTGCCATCCCTGAATCAACGGTGACAGGTATCAAATCTAAAATTGAACCCTTTGAATTTTATATTGGAATAACTCACTGAAAATGCATAAATACATACATGCATTTCTGATACGGTAACTTTATATACAGTTAAGGAACTGGGTAGCAAAAAGAAGGCACATAGCATTGATGACTTGTTGTTGAAGGCAGTCTCTCACAGTGGCCATGGCCGTGCAAGTGGGGTGTCATACGTGCAACGCAAGCATTCCAAGGGTGGAATTCCTCCCTCTTCTTCTTGTAATGAAATTGGAAAACAAATTCGCGTTCCATACGCTGCTCAGTATTTGTTTTGGTCTCAGGATCGATCCCTTCCTCCGGACGGTATTCCTGCTGAGATAAGTGTTGATGCATGGAAATTCAGCCTTCTTCTCAGCTTTTACTCGGAGGGATACCAGCACTACAGGTTTAATGGTTCTTCATGGATTAATTTCAATGTATCAGCTCTTCTCTATAATTTCCCGGGGCAGGAAATAGTAGGCAAGCATTATTTTCTTGAAGAAGCTGATACCAAAGGAGGACAACTCTCATGGGACCTCTTCATGCCTCAGGCTTTCAGTAAAGTAAGAGTGACGTTGAAGGTGGTGAGTACAGCCACGGTAGACGAGGATAGTATTGACTGGAGCAAGCTGGAGGTTACTAGTTATGGCGGCAATCCTCATGACATGTAAGTTGGGGAGATTTCATTTTACTCATTGCTATTATTCATTCATGTAAGATGAGGAGATTTTATTTGAGTCGTTGCTATTTTTCATTGCAAAATATTGTTTGAATTATTAGCTCACTTGTTTTGGGTGTTGAATATTGTTGCAGAAGTAGATCATACTTGGGGCACGTGAAGTACATTCAAAGAGTTTCAACTGTGGGAGGACTTCCTCCTCAAGATGAACACAAGTCTAAAGCAAAAGCTGGAGATACATACTTCTCTCCCTTCTCAACGATCTATTATTTCTATTCCGATTCTATTTCTGTGCAAAAATAGCATCAAATACACGGGTCGGATGTCCAAGAGTGCCCAGCGGGCAATTCCACGAAGACCTGAACAATTTGAAAAAAGAGCAAATGTAAATCTAAACATAGAGACGAAAGTCTGTGCCATAAATAAATAAAACTTGAAAAATTCTTGGCAAACGTTGTTTTATTGAGAGGATAAACGAGATTTCAAGTAATGTCATACCAGTTCGTTATTCGACATAAGAAATTGTCATGATTTTTTTTTTTTTAATTTAGAATTAGAGGTTCAATTTTAAATGGTTATGAAATTCGATTTTTTCAAATATGACTATTTGTTTTCATGGTTACGAAATTCTTATTTGTTTTCGTGGTTATGAAATTTTGAACATAATTTTTTCAAATATGACTATTTCTTTTGATGGTTTAAATAATAAATCTAATGAAGCTATTATTTTTAAAATATAATTAGGTTATAAGAAGATTTTCTTTATTTTATTTATTTATTTTTAATTTACGTGGTGAAATCGATATCCGGTATCCCCAGGACAAGCTGTGCGACTTTTTACGGCCATCACCCATCACGGTATTCCAGGAATCCAGACAAGCTGCCCTTTTAAACCTTTTAGACCGCTGAAAGTACCAAGGAAATGGACAAGCTTTCAGATGAGGCCTAAGATTTGAACCTTGGACCTCCGCCGGCCCCAAATTTGAACCTTGGACTTCCGCCTCCTTAGAGGGTTTGGTTGAACCAATTGATCTACACCTTGGACCTTGAAGATATGCTCTATTAAAGATATAATATTTTTCTTAAAATTTTGATCTAAAACTTATTAGCATCAAAGATAATTTATTATTAGGATAAAGAAAATAAGTAAAGAATGCTCTTAGAGTCACAAAATTAGAGTTCTATTGTGAGGGAGATATAAGATAGCGTGGATTGAAGCTTTGATCATATGTTTGGTTGAAAGTCTATCCTTGTTAATTATTAGACGTAGTATGTCATATAAAAGTACAAAATTGTAAACCAAATCAAATAATTCAATAATACAATTTAAATTATCAATAAATATTTTATTTAACACTTATTTTATTCTACTTTTATATACATATATTTTGTATATGTTAAGCTTCTCCTAGAGTGACACCACCATACAAATATTGTGGATCAAAACAAAAAATCATAGGATGTAGAGGGCCTAAGTGTATCATTCTTAAGTGTTAATAAAATTGTACCAAAAAATACAATAAGGATAGGATTATTCCAACAACAAACATGAAAGGAGAACCTATTAACCAAGAGATTAATGATATAGTTTGATTATAAAAGAGTAGGAGATAATTATAGAAAGGGATAAATCCTTATGCTAAAGGTTTCTTACTACGTGAGAAAATATGTATTTTTAGATATATTTATCTTAGAATGATAACACCTTATACAAATACAAAGGGATTAAATACAAACTAGCTCCAAATACAAAATTATAGACTTAAATACAAAATAGATGTAAACATAAGTATTGAATATTGAATTTTGCTATACAATATGGCCTTCCTCTTTGAAGACATTCATCCTTGAAGCATGTGAGAAAATAATCAGTGTGACCTTATCAAGCCTTTAAAAAAGCAATGTTTAACATTAGTATAATCTTATAAGGTAGCATTAATTGGCATCTAGTCTATTTTAATCACAATCCTTCAAAGTTAGATTTATAATCATCTAGGTTATATTTGATCCATCTACGCATATATTTTATTGATCACTTGAAGTAAGGTTTTTTCCATACTATAAATTTTGGAAAATTTCCATCATTGGTACGTGTTTATCCTGCTTCACTTTCATTTCCCATGCCTTACATGTATTTTATAATTGATTCCATTTTAATCCAATAGTGGTATTGAGTTTGTATGTCTTTTTCGTCTTGGCTTGTTTTTCAAATCTTCTTTGTCTAGTTCAATTATTTTAATTTAGGTAATGATATTTGAGTATGATTCCAAAGTCATTAGCATGCATACTCCTTTAATTTATAACCATAGATTTAGAAATTCTACTTATTTTCCTTGTATTGACCGTCTCGGTAATTACATGTTATCCTTTTTTCAACAAAATCCAAGTCTAATATTTTCCATGACTTTCCCACCAATACTTTCTCTCTTGAGGTGAAATATTATAATAAATTGTTATATATTTGAATATTGAGATACCTTTTTCTAATATATTTTATTACTAAGAATAATTTTATATTTCTTTTAATCTTTTTTTTACATGCCACTTAAATTTATTTTTGAATGTGATGTTTTGAGCTTGAATTCAATAAAAATTGTTAGATCATATTTTTATAGCAAGAGCTCATATAAATTTATTTTAAAATAGGTTATGGGAAAGGTATTCAAACCTACTCCATAATAAGAAAAATGACTTTGTAATCCAACACATGAATTAAAAGTTATGTATGATTCAAATTGAGGTAACTATTTTTTTTGTTGCATTAGTCAAATTTAGCTAATTATAGCATCCAAATATTCCTTGCATAAATATCCAAAATCAATGAAAAGGTGCATCCGAGATATTCCTTGCACAAATATCCAAAATCAATGAAAAGGTGCATCCGAGATATTCCTTGCACAAATATCCAAAATCAATGAAAAGGTGTTATTGAAATCATTCCAAAATTATTGTTTGATATTTTTATCATAGTCAATGCCTTACTATAAAATTATGCATTCTATAATACCTCATATGTGTTTTTATAATGTATATCTAAATTTACTATAGAATTTATTGATGAACATAGCACATTATTATCAAATTGAATAAGGATGTGATGCATTATAATCCCAAAATATTGAGGACCATCCTCTTCATATATTCTTAATTAAGAGATAAATTAAACTTTTTGGTGTATCATAAACTAAGATATGATTAATAAAAGGAGCAAAAATATATATAGAAATGATATTCTATCTCCTTAAGCAAACATCCTATGTCTAGATACACTAAAAATAGAGTCGCAATATATTATAGAAAACCAATGGATTAAATACAAAGTATCTCCAAGTAAAAATTATGGGATTAGATATAAAATAACCAATAAATTTAAAAATTAAAATGGTACATATTGGTATACAAAACCAAGGATAGATTCTTGTGAGATATTTTTGGTACTAAGAGTTAAAATATCTTTTTGAAAATTTTTAGATTTTTTTTAGATGTCAGCTCATCATGCATTGCTAATAGTATTATGATTTTTTTTTTTTTTAAATTCACTAGCAAGCTTGCGTAAATGGAGGATCTTTTTCACCATAAAATTTTAAAATTTTAAAATTATCCTGCCCAATTTGCCAAGTATACCACTATATATAATTAACACCCTAAAAATATTTTTTTTAATTTTTGGATCATGTTCTACACTAGATGGATATCCCAACCCAATTCTGCACCATATTGGACCCATTTATGTACTAGATCGGACCCATTTCTACACCATATCGGATCCTTTTTAGCACTAGACAAGATCAAACCCTGTTCTACACTAGACCAGATCTTGTTTAGCACTAGATAAGATTAAACCCTATTTTGTGCCAAATTGAACCTATTTTTGTAGTAGATCGGATCATGTTATGCACTAGGACAAGCCCTATTATGGACCAAACTGATATCTGAACCTTGTTCTACTTTTGAATGGACTACCTGACCCTGTTCTACACAAGACCGATATCTAGATCCTGATTTACATCTAAATAGACTACCAAATCCTGTTCTGCAATAGGTTAATTTTTAGATCCTATTGTAGATCAAGATGATATTTAAACCTTGTTCTACTTCAATATGGACTACCAGATCCTTTTTCTACACCAAACCGATATTTGAATATTGATTTACATCCAAATAAACTATTGGATCTTATTCTTCACAGGCTAATTTTTAGACCTTGTTCTACACCAGGTCGATATCCAAACTCTATTATGCACTAGGCTAGACCCTGTTCTACCCTAGGCTAATTTTTGAATCTTGTTTTATACCAAGCCAAACATTATTCCACATCAAGTCAATTTTCAAACCTTGTTTTACACCAAGTTGAATCATGTTCTACACCATATCGATATTCTAACCTTGTTTTCCCAGGTTAGACCTTGTTATGCACCAGACTGATATTCGAATCTTGTTCTACATCAAGTCAATATTTAGACCCTGTTTTACACCAAGATAGATCCTATTATACACCAAGCCAATTTTTAGACCCTATTTTACACTAGACCAGACCCTATTCTACACCAGGCCAATTTTTGAACCCTATTTTACACCAAGCTAAATCTTGTTCTACACCAAGGTGATATTCAAACCCTATTTTGCACCAGGTCAGACCTTGTTCTACACCAGGTTGATATCCAAACCTTGAATTTTACCAGACTAAATCTTATTCTATACCAAGTCAATTTTCCAATCTTGTTCTACACCAGGATAATTTTTTAATCTTGTTTTACACTAGGCCAAACTTTGTTCCACACCAAGATAATATTCAGGCCCTATTTTACACCAATCCAGACCCTATTCTAAACCAAGTTGATATCCAAGACCCTATTTTATATCCAAACAAACTACTACCCCTCTGGACCCCTCTAATGACCTAGTAGGAGGGGTGTTGCCCCCCCTACAACCCCCCTTCATGGAGTGGATCCAAGTGTGGCTGAAAATAAGACCTCCAAAATAGAGAGAGAATCAAGCTCTACAACCAGTACCATGTTCTAAGAACAAACCATTTTATACACCTAGTTTGAGGTCGAACCATAATTTGCACTGACCCATGGCTAGATCTCATTTTCCACATGGTCTAGCCAAAACTATCAAATTCATCAAATTTTTTTAATTTTTTTCAAAAACTAAGATAATTCACCATTTTCTCTGACACGAGGTTGTCCAGGATTCATTACAATTTTAAAATGGATTCATCTATTTTTTACAAGTACATTTCAAATCTGACCCCTTATGCATAACCCTACTATGAACTATTGCTATAAAAATAGAGGTAGTTGTCAAAATTTCTTTTAGTTTCAAAAATATGACCTCACACTTTTTCATATGTTCAAACATATTTATTTTTCTTTGAGAAAAGTGATGTGAACGTCATATAGAAGAACTCCTTCTGTATATTTGAATTTAATTCATGTAGACCTATGAAAAATTTGATTTACATTATGTTCTTTGGTATAATCTCATCTATTATAGCTTGGTCTACTACTATTTTTTTATTTGAAATCATATGTAAGAAAGTGGACCTTGGGCTAGAAAACTTGAATTTTGGACTATTTTCTCATAGATCATATTATTTTTTAGAACACCAATATTATATGTTTATCATGATCTTGTTCATTTTGAAAACATATCAACTTGTCGTTAATACAAAAGAATAATTTTCTAAGTAGCTTATAAGAATATTATTTATAAATTCCATGAGAGTTGTTGGTGTGTTTGTCAAGCCAAAAAAGTCAATGTGAAATTATAGTGTCAATGCCTAGTCTTCATAATATTTTTAGAGAAATAATAATCCTTAATATTTAATTAATGATATCTTAATCTTAGATAAATTTTGAAAAATATTATTGCTTCTTGTAATCTTTTAAAAATTATTAACACTTGATGGTCATCTTATTATGCATTTGGTAATCTATAGACAGACACAAGGTGTCATCCTTACACTAAATAAGGATTATTGTAGATTTTTATGAAGACATGTTATTCTAAATTATCCCTTTAAATATCCATACACATAATTGTACCTTAATATATTTTAACTTTTTAAAATACCAGGCTATATAAATTCCTTCTTAAGGCTTTGTTCAAGGTAAAACATCAATTGAAAAATCCTTAAGGCTTTGTTTGATGCCTCTGCTTGCCTATTTTCTTGTGGATAACATGGCATTGAAAAGCTATGCTAGATAACATGGCATTGAATTTGGGCCCTTCCTGCATCATCTGGCAGATTTGGCTCGAACAAAACTGTCGCATTTTCTAGGGAAGTCATTTGGTTGTTCAACAGATCTGGAAAAGGATCCTGTGTATGGTTCAAGAAACTATCCATAGTAAATGTGATGTGAACCCCCATTTGGACTCTAGGGAGGAGAAGGTTCGACAGGCCCTTGGTTTGTTTGGGGTTGGTGTGAATTCTTCTAGCCCTAGTAGGATTCCTCAGCTTAGCAAGAAGGTTAGGAGAGAGGGTAGATGGAGACTGCCCCCTAGAGGAGTTTTAAAAATTAATACTGATGGGTCGTCCAGGGGCAATCCTGGACATGCTAGAATTGGTGGTGTTGGGAGAGATTCTGCTGGCGTGGTCAGTTTTTTCTTTTCCATTTATAAAGGTGTTCACTCCAAAAATATTATGGAAGCTGCGGCGATACTTGAGGCCTTGCAAAGGGGGTTTTCTCTTGGTCGGCGCGAGGATTCTTTGCGAGTCCGACTCTCAAATTTTGGTTAATATTTTAAACAACAAAAGAGTGGAGGATGTTAATTGGCGGTTGGCCTTTGTGACCATTCGGATTCTTAGAATGAGTGAAGAGTTCGAATTTATATCCTTTGTGCACATTCCAAGGGAATGGAATGGGGTTTCTGATTACCTAGCCAAAAGGGCTTCTGAGCTATTGGATACTCAGAGTATTGATAACTGGGAGAGTCTCCCGTTTGGGGATTCTCAACACCTACGGGAGTTGATCCATAAGGATGTTCAGACTTAATGTGGTTTGCTTTTTTTTGGTTTTCTTTGGGAGTTGACCTTGTCTGGTGATTTAGCCTGTCTTGTTGCTTATTTGAGTCCTGGGTGGGGGCTCAGCTGTACTTTGTAATCCAAAATTTTTATCAATAAATTTTTACCCCTTTATTTAAAAAAAAAGGCTATAGTCAGACCCGAATGGGGTCTCAAGTTGTGGGAAATATAAGTCTCTCTAAGAGCAAAATAAAAGAGAGAAACAACATCCCTTTACAATTGTAAATAAGAATATTCCTAGCATCAGGGAATAGTCTCCTTGGAATATTCCATGTGGTTTTTTAAAATTATCATGTGGGAGATCCTATATTTTACAATTACATAAAAGTGACCTCTTCCACTTTTTCACATGCATTCTAATTACAAAATAATGTTTGGATGATGGTGTGTCAAAGGTAGAGTTACATTTTTATCCAAATGTAGGGTTACAATGTGATGCTAAATTTTCCCACTCTCTAGAAAAAATAATATTCCTTGGGTTATCCTTGTTGGCTACATTAATTAATATTATTTTGTAACAGGTGATGATGACATGCTTGATGAATTTTGCGTACATTTAAATGGGGTGGAACCCATCAACCAGGATCGTGAGGTGATAGGAATTTTAATTTGTTGAGGTTGATAGTTTCCATGTTGCCACCATAGAGAGTTCATATAAAAAAACCGTATCCATAATCATCCACTTTGACAACTCTATCATAGGTATATTAGATGAGTTTGGAGCAATGGATACAACATACAACTATAGCTACAACTAGTGCAAATATTATCACACAAATTATATAGCTAAATAAGCATGTGTGGTTGGAGCAGCTAATTCAAAAGTAAAACAAAACACCAACTATAAATGAGGTATGGCCATGTGTATGGGAGAAACCACATAATGAGATTATTGTAGCATCATCCCTTTCCACGGTGGCATAACCCACATATATCTAGAAGAAAATAGAAGATGATCCATCTAGGGTTTCATTGTACTCTAACAATATGACATTGTCTTTCATGAGTGAGTGATAGAGAAAAAGTTTGTTGATATTTATTTGCACCAACTTGGAAACCTTTTATGATAATACATTTGGAAAAAAAGATACCTTCAATCCTAAGATATAGGCTGCCCCAAAGGCAACATATCTAAGGAAGTGGTTGATTAGAATATTTTAATGTGTACTTTATCTTATCCATATCACATAGATTGATATATGTAGGGTTATGGAGATCATGACACTTGTAATAATATCATATAGGCTCTCATGCCTATATATGTACTCATTTTTTTAAACAAACATATCATCTCTTTCTATTCCCAACAATTGTTATTAGAGTAGGACCCCTTCCTATGTGAAGGCTTGAGGTGAGAATTACCTCTGGGTAATTATCCCCTCCCTCATTACTAGTGCACCTCATTTTATTCCTTATCTAAAGCTTAGGGAGTATGTTCTCCACTTTCTAAGTGGATCAAAAACTAGAAAGTCAATGGAAAGGAATTCATGGCTGCCATTGAAGCTTCAATGCTTAGAGCCATGAATATGGTTAAGGAAAATAATGGTTTTCATTATGAAAAAAGGGGTGCAAAACTAATACTTCCCAAGAGGTCACCCATCCAAGTGCTACTATAGCCAAATATGATTAACTATGGAGTTTTTTAATGAGATCCAATGCAAAGTTGTTAATGGGATCCAATGCAAAGTTGTTAATGGGGTCAGCCAAGGTTCATTCTTTCTTGCAGTCATGATCCTTAGTTTCCTATGTCATTGAGGATTTGAGTTATGCACCATTTGATTTCAGGGTTTAGAGGTTCCATGGAAAATATAAAACCGTAAAACCCCTAGCTCTATGAAGAACATCATTGATACTAAGACAAAGCTAATCCATAGGAAATAAACTCAAGGTAGCAATTGATTAGAATATTTTAATATATACTTTGTCTTATGCATGTCATATGGATTAAACCATGTAGGATTATGGATATCATGACACTTATCATAATATCATATAGGCTCTCATACCTATATACATACTCATTTTTATAAATAAATATATCATCTCTTTCCAGTCCCAACATCAGACCTATACATTCTTCAATTTGACACATCGTTATATATTTTATTTTTTCTTTTCTTTTCATGATAATGATAGCCTCCTAAAGTGGTATTCTCATTGTCCAATATTTAGGCTCTTCTATTGGTCATGCTTTGTATTTTTACACTAATAGTTGTTTTTATTGGTTGTAAATACCTCTTAAAGAGGTGATGTTGATCGCTCAACCTCTTCAATTATGTTTTTGTCTTATTTTGGTATTGTTATTTTATTAGTTATTTTTTTGTCTTTTTTATTGATATTTGTTGTTGTTGAATTTGATTATGTTTTTTTAGCCTTTTTTAGTATTGGTGTTGCTCTTTCTAGTAAGGGGTACAATGATGTTTCAAAGTCTTCCTCATGTCAAAACCCTACTTTAAGTGCCATAAAAAAATTCTTACTTAAACCCATGCATATCTCATATAGTATGTGGTCAAATTACAAATAAAATATTTATTTAAATATTCATGAAATAAATAAAAATAATCAAAAATTCTAGTCAATCAATCATTTGGTGTCCAATTATGCTGGTAAATATCTTTTGTTGAGCAATATCTTGGATTAGATACTACAATGACTAACCCCATTATAGTAGAGGTATAGTGACTTTTCTTTCCATGGGATCTTCCTCATCTAGGGTGAGCTATAGTGTGTGTATATCCCACTCTAATATATTCTATTATTTTGGTGTCTCACTATAGTGGCAAATGTACCTTGTTGAATAATGCACTTGACCAAATATTATAGTGACGAACCTCGTTCTAGTAGGGACACAATGACATTCTCTTCATTGGGATATTCCTCTCCTAGGATGAACTACAACATGTATATAGCCCATCAATTTTTTTCTATTTTATTTTGTCTCTCTTTGGATCATGGTGGATGTGCCTTATCGAGCAATGCATCCATCATAGTGGGAGAAGGTATGAACTATCTTTAGATATATACTTGTATACCATTTGTGATGTAGCTTGGCATCCTATGGCTCCCTTGTAATAATGCATAAATATGATTAATTGTTATAGTATACATCTATGCATTTATTATAGTTTATGTTAGGATTAGGATCAAATACATACATCTATACTTGGTATGGGTTGGTTTCTCTCAAATCACCCCATTGTAGTTACAAGTATATTTGTTCGTACTTGGTACTTGATAGATACTATATGTGATCTTCCTACTTTAATGACATGTATGAGAAGCACACCACCCCATGGATGGCTAATCTTGGGGAAAGGTAGTATCTGTTAAGCATATATTTAAATACTACTCAAATATTTCAAGCTCTATCATTGTATGCATCATAAAAATATGTTTAACATGTTATCATGTGCTACACAAGTTTTAAGTATATGTAAAACAAATACAATCATTGTAGAATGCTACATAAATCATAAGTATATACCATGGATAGTTTTTGCATAATATCGGGTAAGTTTTAAATGGATATCACAAAGGCTATGCTTCTAGAGGTTTTGACATGGCCCACACTCATTTGTGCACCTTTTTTTTTCTCATTTTATATCCAACTAGCATTTCTTAGTGATTTAGGCATTTTTATATGTAGATTTATTTCTAGATACTTGGTGTAAGAATAAATCAAAAATTTTGAACCAATATTTTTAGGGGTATGAGGTCTGAGGTATAGATCAATTGGTTCGACCAAATCCTGTAAGGGGGGCGGAGGTCCGAGGTTCAAATCTTGGACCTCATTGGACTGAAGGCTTGTCCCTTTCTTGGTACTTTTAGCGGTGTAAAAGGTTTAAAATTATTGTGGCATGATGGTTATAGGGGCATAATTTATGAAGAACTATGTGGTAAATTCCAGGGTGAACAACACAAAATACTATGGCAACCATAAAAAACTGGATAGTCTATCCATATTCGTGGTGGCTACCGATTCCACCATGTAAATTCAATATATATATATAAAGAGGTATGTACAAGTAAGTACTAGGTATGTTTTCTCACATTTATGGCTAAATTTTTAACTCTTTTATTTTGTTTGTTTTTTATTTTTTACATTTTTGCATATATAATATAATAAAAATCACAATTTTTTTTGTTTGTTTCATAACATAGAATTTTTAATTCTATTGCTTTGGCTATCACATTTTTTTCTTGTTTTTACTAAGAACTCATGAGTGGCAATTCCTTGCAGTGTAGTCCATGGTCCTTAGGGAGGGAAAATATATATTTATAAAAAGAGCACCAACAACTAACTTTATAGGTGGTGGAGAGTCTTGTACTCCTATTTACAAGACAAGGATGGACTAATTTTGTTAGTCCTTGGGTGGGATGATAGCGATCCACATGGGTCAATGGTTTTGGATCCTTTTCTTCACCCAATTTCTACTTTTTTACCATATTTTATGATGCCTTTGCCTTCTAAATTTTCTAAAACCCAAAAAAAAGGATAAAGGCTAGATTAAGGGATGTCATGACATATGTCTACCAAAGCATATTTCTTAAAATTGATGGTGCCATGACTATCACTTTAACTGGAAGTCATGATCATTTGATTATTTTAATGATTTTTGATGCACAGTTGTGATGCTAGTGTGTTTTACACCTAGGGTTTAGATGACACATTATTTGGATTAATGGTTGTAATATTATGACCCTAAGAATAGAGAAAATCAATCATCAACTTCAAATGAAAAGTTTTTTACTAAAAATACCCTTCTTAGTTGCTCATTTTCTCACCACACATTTAGTTTTCATACATTAAACTTTCAAAAACCAAATATTTACTTCTTTACAATATTTTTTTCACGATAATTGTCTTTGTTGCTATTGCATCGCTCTGTCTCTCTCATCTTTGTAGATTTACAACCAAAGACATCGACTACTAGTTTGTTACCTTTCATAGAGGAGGATGGCACACTCTACCAGGATTCATAGCTAAAGGTCACTAATTATCATTTGAGGATCGAATTTCAAGGTAGGACAAACCCTTTTTAGATATTCCAAGTGTGATCTCTTCTTTACTACAAGGTAAAATTAACTATTTATTTTATTCTAATTTTTGAATGATATGATGGTTGTTGCCCTGGGTGTCATGTAATTAATTTCACTAGAGTAGGATTAGTCCTAGCTTGTTGGTATTTTATAGTAATTTTTTTTTTTTTTGAGTAATACTTCTTATACACATCCACCATGGGGATTAAACTCATGTCACTCACCAGATAATTTTAATACAATTATTTTTTAATGTTTCAAATTTATTTATATTGAATTAAAATAAATTTTTACATTGATTTATTGCTTTCTTATCTTAGTTCTAACATTTTGGTTTATTAGATATTTAGGATTTTGATGTATTCTATTGGTCTTGGCTTTGCTTTTTTTTTTGTCTAATTATGATCATCCCTTAAAGTGGTACTGGCTGCTTTGACTATTTAATTTTGTTTTTACCTTATTTTGATCTGATTGTTGATACTTCGTTACTTGTATTTCTTGTCCATTTATATTGGCATTTATTGCTATTAACTTTGTTTGTGCTTTATCAATGTAAGGTCGATTAAGCTGGTCATTCAACAGAGCCACTATTATTATTGAACATTATTAAACTCTATTAGCATTATCTAAGCACGTTTCCATACATTCATTACCTAAATAATTTTGAAATCTAGAAGAATAACAAAAATACCAAGACATGTGTTTATTTGACTTCGTTTGGCCTCAAATATATAAAATATATATAATATTATAGTAACTGAACTTAATAATGATTATTACAATATTGCACAAACCACCTATAACATGACCGTCTTTTAAAATGCAAACATATCACCGAAACTAAACATTTTGGAATAAGTAGGTTATGTCGTCGTGTATGCTTATGTAGCTAAACCGCATTAGGATATTGATAGAAACAAGAACTAAATAAATAATGCAGTGTGATCCGGATTGGACGAAGTCTATTAACACAATGCCGCCACATGGAACGTAGAGTGTTTCAACGGACTCCGATTTCTTTTAATTGCCATCAAGTTTTAACGAGTCAAAGCTTTCAACATGTTTGTCATCCTGGCAAACGTGTTTGATCCTTTTTTCATTTTTCAATTGAAAGAAAGGACGAGATTTCGTGTAATGTCATACCAGTTTGTTTTCTGACATAAGAACTTGTCAAATTCTGTTATGTAAGGGCTGTGCTTTGTAAGGTATAAATACATACATTTGTTATAATCAACTCATCCTTCTAAATTATTATCTTCAGCCAAAAGAAAGACGGAAACAAGAAATGGTGTCATTACACATGAATTTCCGCAGGGCATTTACTGCGTTACTTTTTCTTGTACACGCATCAGAAGGCGCATTCGTTCTTACAAGAAGTTCAATTCATCCTCCGTTTGGAAACTCGTAATAACTGATCCCAACCTTTATGTTTATTTTCAAATCCTGAATTTTCTATTCTATTCCAAGGGCAACAATGCAGAAAGCTTGTAATTAGATAGTCCTATTTCAATACATTATTTGGGTCTTATCAATAGCTAATCATTATGTTTCCATGGTATTGCAGATTATTTCTTACGCTGAATGCATCCGGAGTCCAGATTTACCGATGTGATAAAAGCATGGAATATAATCTCATGGGAGCAACGGCAAAGCTTTTCTCTTCACATGACAACGGCAATGGTAGCCACAATTATAGAGCAGTGGGTTACCATTATTACCTTTCTCATCTTATTGCTCAAGGAGGCCAACCTACCTTTTCCTTGAGCATGGTGGAAGGTGATCCCATTTCTGCCATCCCTGAATCAACGGTGACAGGTATCAAATCTAAAATTGAACCCTTTGAATTTTATATTGGAATAACTCACTGAAAATGCATAAATACATACATGCATTTCTGATACGGTAACTTTATATACAGTTAAGGAACTGGGTAGCAAAAAGAAGGCACATAGCATTGATGACTTGTTGTTGAAGGCAGTCTCTCACAGTGGCCATGGCCGTGCAAGTGGGGTGTCATACGTGCAACGCAAGCATTCCAAGGGTGGAATTCCTCCCTCTTCTTCTTGTAATGAAATTGGAAAACAAATTCGCGTTCCATACGCTGCTCAGTATTTGTTTTGGTCTCAGGATCGATCCCTTCCTCCGGACGGTATTCCTGCTGAGATAAGTGTTGATGCATGGAAATTCAGCCTTCTTCTCAGCTTTTACTCGGAGGGATACCAGCACTACAGGTTTAATGGTTCTTCATGGATTAATTTCAATGTATCAGCTCTTCTCTATAATTTCCCGGGGCAGGAAATAGTAGGCAAGCATTATTTTCTTGAAGAAGCTGATACCAAAGGAGGACAACTCTCATGGGACCTCTTCATGCCTCAGGCTTTCAGTAAAGTAAGAGTGACGTTGAAGGTGGTGAGTACAGCCACGGTAGACGAGGATAGTATTGACTGGAGCAAGCTGGAGGTTACTAGTTATGGCGGCAATCCTCATGACATGTAAGTTGGGGAGATTTCATTTTACTCATTGCTATTATTCATTCATGTAAGATGAGGAGATTTTATTTGAGTCGTTGCTATTTTTCATTGCAAAATATTGTTTGAATTATTAGCTCACTTGTTTTGGGTGTTGAATATTGTTGCAGAAGTAGATCATACTTGGGGCACGTGAAGTACATTCAAAGAGTTTCAACTGTGGGAGGACTTCCTCCTCAAGATGAACACAAGTCTAAAGCAAAAGCTGGAGATACATACTTCTCTCCCTTCTCAACGATCTATTATTTCTATTCCGATTCTATTTCTGTGCAAAAATAGCATCAAATACACGGGTCGGATGTCCAAGAGTGCCCAGCGGGCAATTCCACGAAGACCTGAACAATTTGAAAAAAGAGCAAATGTAAATCTAAACATAGAGACGAAAGTCTGTGCCATAAATAAATAAAACTTGAAAAATTCTTGGCAAACGTTGTTTTATTGAGAGGATAAACGAGATTTCAAGTAATGTCATACCAGTTCGTTATTCGACATAAGAAATTGTCATGATTTTTTTTTTTTTTAATTTAGAATTAGAGGTTCAATTTTAAATGGTTATGAAATTCGATTTTTTCAAATATGACTATTTGTTTTCATGGTTACGAAATTCTTATTTGTTTTCGTGGTTATGAAATTTTGAACATAATTTTTTCAAATATGACTATTTCTTTTGATGGTTTAAATAATAAATCTAATGAAGCTATTATTTTTAAAATATAATTAGGTTATAAGAAGATTTTCTTTATTTTATTTATTTATTTTTAATTTACGTGGTGAAATCGATATCCGGTATCCGCCACGAATCCGGGCAAGCTGTGCGACTTTTTACGGCCATCACCCATCACAGTATTCCAGGAATCCAAACAAGCTGCCCTTTTAAACCTTTTACATTGTTGAAAACACCAGGAAATGGAAAAGCTTTCAGATGAGGCCTAAGATTTGAACCTTGGACCTCCGCCGGCCCCAAATTTGAACCTTGGACTTCCGCCTCCTTAGAGGGTTTGGTTGAACCAATTGATCTACACCTTGGACCTTGAAGATATGCTCTATTAAAGATATAATATTTTTCTTAAAATTTTGATCTAAAACTTATTAGCATCAAAGATAATTTATTATTAGGATAAAGAAAATAAGTAAAGAATGCTCTTAGAGTCACAAAATTAGAGTTCTATTGTGAGGGAGATATAAGATAGCGTGGATTGAAGCTTTGATCATATGTTTGGTTGAAAGTCTATCCTTGTTAATTATTAGACGTAGTATGTCATATAAAAGTACAAAATTGTAAACCAAATCAAATAATTCAATAATACAATTTAAATTATCAATAAATATTTTATTTAACACTTCTTTTATTCTACTTTTATATACATATATTTTGTATATGTTAAGCTTCTCCTAGAGTGACACCACCATACAAATATTGTGGATCAAAACAAAAAATCATAGGATGTAGATGGCCTAAGTGTATCATTCTTAAGTGTTAGTAAAATTGTACCAAAAAATACAATAAGGATAGGATTATTCCAACAACAAACATGAAAGGAGAACCTATTAACCAAGAGATTAATGATATAGTTTGATTATAAAAGAGTAGGAGATAATTATAGAAAGGGATAAATCCTTATGCTAAAGGTTTCTTACTACGTGAGAAAATATGTATTTTTAGATATATTTATCTTAGAATGATAACACCTTATACAAATACAAAGGGATTAAATACAAACTAGCTCCAAATACAAAATTATAGACTTAAATACAAAATAGATGTAAACATAAGTATTGAATATTGAATTTTGCTATACAATATGGCCTTCCTCTTTGAAGACATTCATCCTTGAAGCATGTGAGAAAATAATCAGTGTGACCTTATCAAGCCTTTAAAAAAGCAATGTTTAACATTAGTATAATCTTATAAGGTAGCATTAATTGGCATCTAGTCTATTTTAATCACAATCCTTCAAAGTTAGATTTATAATCATCTAGGTTATATTTGATCCATCTACGCATATATTTTATTGATCACTTGAAGTAAGGTTTTTTCCATACTATAAATTTTGGAAAATTTCCATCATTGGTACGTGTTTATCCTGCTTCACTTTCATTTCCCATGCCTTACATGTATTTTATAATTGATTCCTTTTTAATCCAATAGATTTTTTTGAATCCAATAGTGGTATTGATTTTGTATGTATTTTTCCTCTTGGCTTGTTTTTCAAATCTTCTTTGTCTAATTCAATTATTTTAATTTAGGTAATGATATTTGAGTATGATTCCAAAGTCATTAGCATGCATACTCCTTTAATTTATAACCATAGATTTAGAAATTCTACTTATTTTCCTTGTATTGACCGTCTCGGTAATTACATGTTATCCTTTTTTCAACAAAATCCAAGTCTAATATTTTCCATGACTTTCCCACCAATACTTTCTCTCTTGAGGTGAAATATTATAATAAATTGTTATATATTTGAATATTGAGATACCTTTTTCTAATATATTTTATTACTAAGAATAATTTTATATTTCTTTTAATCTTTTTTTTACATGCCACTTAAATTTATTTTTGAATGTGATGTTTTGAGCTTGAATTCAATAAAAATTGTTAGATCATATTTTTATAGCAAGAGCTCATATAAATTTATTTTAAAATAGGTTATGGGAAAGGTATTCAAACCTACTCCATAATAAGAAAAATGACTTTGTAATCCAACACATGAATTAAAAGTTATGTATGATTCAAATTGAGGTAACTATTTTTTTTGTTGCATTAGTCAAATTTAGCTAATTATAGCATCCAAATATTCCTTGCACAAATATCCAAAATCAATGAAAAGGTGCATCCAGATATTCCTTGCACAAATATCCAAAATCAATGAAAAGGTGCATCCAGATATTCCTTGCACAAATATCCAAAATCAATGAAAAGGTGTTATTGAAATCATTCCAAAATTATTGTTTGATATTTTTATCATAGTCAATGCCTTACTATAAAATTATGCATTCTATAATACCTCATATGTGTTTTTATAATGTATATCTAAATTTACTATAGAATTTATTGATGAACATAGCACATTATTATCAAATTGAATAAGGATGTGATGCATTATAATCCCAAAATATTGAGGACCATCCTCTTCATATATTCTTAATTAAGAGATAAATTAAACTTTTTGGTGTATCATAAACTAAGATATGATTAATAAAAGGAGCAAAAATATATATAGAAATGATATTCTATCTCCTTAAGCAAACATCCTATGTCTAGATACACTAAAAATAGAGTCGCAATATATTATAGAAAACCAATGGATTAAATACAAAGTATCTCCAAGTAAAAATTATGGGATTAGATATAAAATAACCAATAAATTTAAAAATTAAAATTATGCATTCTATAATATCAACGCCTTACTATAAAATTATGCATTCTATAATAACTCATATGTGTTTTTATAATGTATATCTAAATTTACTGTAGAATTTATTGATGAACATAGCACATTATTATCAAATTGAATAAGGATGTGATGCATTATAATCCCAAAATATTGAGGACCAACCTCTTCATATATTCTTAGTTAAGAGATAAATTAAACTTTTTGGTGTATCATAAACTAAGATATGATTAATAAAAGGAGCAAAAATATATATAGAAATTATATTCTATCTCCTTAAGCAAACATCCTATGTCTAGATACACTAAAAATAGAGTCGCAATATATTATAGAAAACCAATGGATTAAATACAAAGTATCTCCAAGTAAAAATTGTGGGATTAGATATAAAAAGGTGCAAAACTAATACTTCCCAAGAGGTCACCCATCCAAGTGCTACTATAGCCAAATATGATTAACTATGGAGTTTTTTAATGGGATCCAATGCAAAGTTGTTAATGGGATCCAATGCAAAGTTGTTAATGGGGTCAACCAAGGTTCATTCTTTCTTGCAGTCATGATCCTTAGTTTCCTATGTCATTGAGGATTTGAGTTATGCACCATTTTGAAAGCACGAGATTCCGGGAAAAGGAAACACTAATTATGCAATGTAAGACGAAATGTAACGCTTTAACCTTATGCACCAAAACAAAGGAAAGAGACAATTTGGAAAGGAGAGAAAAGATGTAAAGAAATCACAGCACTCTTTATTCAAATATCTTATCCTCGGTTACATAGACGTCTCCTCCATTTTTAGGGGCTAGGAGCGTTAAATTTGTCATTGTTACAATGTGCGATTCAGTATTCATCCTTCCACGTGCCCACGATTGCAATGGGCGGGCCAAAATGATGTCGTCGCTGATGTCGATGAGTTCCTAACCTCCGCTGCTTCTCCTACGAACAAAGAAACAACCAAGATGTCAGTAGCATCTGCCACAAATGAAAAGTGTTTGCTCTCTAAAACTAACGAAATATGCATGTAAACATTTGCCTGAAACAGTAATCACAGTGAGTCCAAATGGCTTCAAAACTTGACAGAAGATAGGAAAAGTTACCAGAAGGCCACTGCCACTGAGACAGCTGGCCAATCTACCTTTAACTGAAATTCATCCCTAGGCAGGACAAATTCTGACTGCAATTCGTCCCTGGGTGGGACGAATTCTTCTGTGTTGAAGAAACCGACCTGCTGCTGCTCCAATGTCGGATCCTGAGACCTGCAAAACACCTACAGACAAGGGGGTTATGTAATTGGGTCCATTTTGGGACGACCCAGATGGTCGGATTATCCCAATTCAGCCTCCACCCTCGGTAATTTGACCTCGACACCTGCAAGTCAGCGAAACAACAAAGCAACACAAAACATACTAGAATCTGACCAAAAGTTACAAAATTGCAGCTATGGGTTAATCAAACCTAATAACATAAAATGCAATCTGAAAAGTAATCTAAAATGCTCTAAAACTTAAAATAGGACTTGGGAGGTGCGGGGGTGCCCAAGTGGGCCTCCCACCGTTGGCACTTGATTTTGGAGCCAATCCACCGGGGATGGGCCCAAAACCTCTTAGGATTGGGGGGTCGGCGAATTGGTTGGTTCAGGTGTCCATGTGTTGGATTTGGGTCAGGTTCGAGCTTCCAAAGGCCACCCAACAACCTCCCTTGCAAAAGAGATTGGTGGATGTGGGAAGGTGAACCAAAAGGGATGCAAGTGGGTCTTCAACTCGGCAGCACTTCGTTGCTTGAAAACTCCTTCTACCTGTCTGTTTTGGGTGAGAAAAGTCTCACCTTTTATAGACCCAAGGGGTCTCTTTTGGGAGGGAAGCACAAATGCCATGTGTTGGTCATAGGCGCCATGTGGCAGTCTTGTCTTCCCATGAGGGAGGGGAGTCCTCCATTGACTTGAGCTTTGATAAATGCCTTTTGTGACACTCCTCTAACGGCCCCTCTATCCACCTACACATGCGTGCAAGGCAGGAGTCATTAACTGACTGTTCTGGGCTGCCACTTGGCACCATTTGCCTTTTTGCCCGTTAAGCTTAGAATTCATCCCACCCAGGGACGGATTTAGAATTCGTCCTAGGGTGGGACGGATTCTATTTTGAATTCGTCCCTGGGTGAGACGAATACTGGGCAAAGTGTCCAAGTGTGCCAAATTGCTTCTTGACCTCACAAAATTGCTATGAAAGTGGTTAAGACCACTATTTGACCTCTGAGGGCTGCCCTGGGGGCTGTGTTTGTCAAAGCGATCAGTGTTTGCAGTCACATAATCGGATTGTTTCTGTTTTGGTGTCTATAGATGCCCCTTTTTGGGAAGCCGCTGGTGACGCAGCTGTGTTGAGCAAAAATAGATAACCAAAGCACTAATGATTAGGGTTTCTTGGTAACCTAACCAAATTTTGATGCCCCAAGTATGGAAAGGGCATGCATTCTTGAATCCTTGCTTTTGACGAGCTAAGGAATTTGATTTCAAGTATTAACCTATTTTGGTGAGGTGTGACTTGAACTTAGACATTGATCAGTCATGAACAAGTGAAGGGCATTTTTATCCTCAGGGGGAACCTTGTGTTCATGATTCATGAAATGCCAAGTGTTTGATTGATTTGATTGTTTCTTGTTTACTACCCTAAGCAGGAGCGTGATTGTCTTTGTCAATGATTCTTTGAATGCATGTCTTTTTCCTTAATTGGGTGTGTGATTGTTGGTTGGTGACTAAGTGTGACTACCCCCTCAAGCGACGAATCGATGAGGGAATGACCTTTGTGAGAGAAGCGATGAGTCGCTTGACCCAAGATGACTTGTGCAAGGTGTGCCTTAAAGGGTTTACCGTTAAGCGTGTGCAATTTTTCCAACATTTGGACCTATTTTTGGTGGGTGTTAACCCTTTTGGTGATGTCGTAATGGGGTGAAATCATCAAAAATCTAACTTCCCATGGAGCGGTCCGGCTATTATAGCCTTCTTGGGGAAGTAGGAGAGCGATAATTTTGACCTCGACATCGATTTTATTTGCCTAGAGGTTAAGTGCATGAGCACTTATGTCTGGCAATGTTTTTTTTTTGTATTTTTGTTGAATTTTGTACTATTTTTGAGTGGGCTTTGACCCTTTTGGTGATGTCGTAATGAGGTGAAATCATCAAAATCTAACTTCCCGTGGAGCGGTCCGGCTATTGTAGCCTTCTTGGGGAAGTAGGAGAGTGATAATTTGGACCTCGAAATCGATTTTATTTGCCTAGAGGTTAAGTGCAAGAGCACTTATGTCTGGAAATGTTTTTCTGTATTTTTGTTGAATTTTGTACTGTTTTTGAGTGGGCTTTGACCCTTTTGTGTTGTCGTTTGGGGATGAAATTGTCTAAAATCTGTCTTCCCGTGGAGCGGTCCGACTATGGTAGCCTTCTTAGGGAGTATGATAGTGACAATTTGTGACTCCAATGTCGATTTTTTATGCCCTTGTTGTAAGGTGCAGTAGCAATCCTGTCGGGCAATTTTATTGTCTATTTTTAGTGCATTTTTAGTCATTTTTGTTGATTTTTTTTGTGCTGGCCTGAATTCGTCCCTGGGTGGGACGAATTCCAGCTGGAGAATTTGTCCCTGGGTTGGACGAGCGCTGATCAGAGCGCTCGTCCCAGTCATGGATGAATTCCAGTGCAAAAGGCCTATTTAATGGCCAAAACTTGATTTTGGGCTCATTTGTGTCATTTTTTTTCTTGCGATTTTGGAGCTCGGGAGGAGGAGGTACTCGCGCAGCGGAGCGCTGTTGGAATTCTCTCTGCCATCATGAGTGCACAAACTGGTTCGAGCGGTGGAGCCGAGGCGAGACCTGTAAGTGACCCTAGGGTTTATTTTGCTTTAATTTAATGCATTGTTTTTGTGTTGACGCTTTTCAAAACTTTAATATATTTTTTTTTGTGATGTTTTTGTTTAACATTTAAGCTTAGAAATCCTAGAACTAAAAATTTGATCTGTTATTTAATATTTATTTATTTTTTTTTTTTGCAAGTTGTTAGGATCCGGTACCGTGTACCCACTGCATTTACTGAGGCGCGGTTGGCATTGACCGATGATGACTGGGAATGGCTTGATGCCCTTGGGCTCAAGCAGGTGGCTCGACCGGAGCTCGTGGTTTCGATCGAGCCTATCCGACGGCCTTGATCAAGCTTTGGGATTCGTGGACCAATACTTTCCATCTCTCGACGGGGGAGATGATCGTGACTCTTGAGGACGTCTATCGGTTACTTCGGATTCCGATAGATGGTCAGCCTATTAGGACATCTCTGTTTGATCAGTGGACTGCTATACTTACGAGATGCTTTGGGCATGGGGGGGATCTGGGTGTAGCAGACCTAGTGGAGACAGCCGAGGCGGATTGCCGGGCCGGGCGGGATTTTGGTTAGGTCGGTGGAAGGAGAGGGGGGTGTTAGGAGTGAGGCATGCATTCTTGATGGGCCTCATTTCTAACATTCTTCTACCTGATTCGTCAGGCGCGAGGTTCCCGTGGAACCTGCTGGATTTGGTGTGGCAGTTGGAAGAATGCCCAATAGAGGCACCGTTGATTCTGAGATGGGGACAGACTTTGTTGGCACAGCTGTACGGGGAGCTATATGGGGTCCGCTGTCGACAGCGGAAGGGTGTCAGTTGCAATTTTTGTTGCGGTCGTTGGGGTGGCGACATATAGTCGTTGAGAGGCCCACTCGGTTACCATGGACGACTCGGGCAGTGATGGAGGATGAGGAGATTGGTTATGTAGCTTTGTGGCGATG